>JAOSBN010000178.1:41859286-41870313 GCA_027563595.1 Erythroxylum suave | reverse complement strand
CATGATGCCAATTTACCAGAATGTAAGTGGATTAACACTCGAACTCTTTGATAGTTAATTATCAGACTATGAACCTTTCCATAGTCAATTACTGTGTAATTTATCCCTTCACCATCCTATACCTCACTTGGTTTGGAGTATAGGCTATGTGTCAACTCCCACTAGACTGACTTTGTCAAAAATAGTTCAAGTTATGTTAGTTCCTGACCTAGGATCTTATTACTCTATGTTATTGAACACTCTCTTCATGACACATAATTTCTCTAGCCAAAGACTCTCGAGTAATAACCCCAATAAGAGGTCGTAGTTATCATCTCCTTCTATTGGGAGTGGTGAATCCTTTGATGGCTATACAATTTTCTTTGAATACCAATAGTTATACACAATCACCACCCTATGAGCAACCCCATCTTGAGGTAACAAGGAGTGGTGTCAAAGCATAGGATCAATATCCAAGGTATCCTCGAGTGCCTCAAGGCTAAGGATTTTTTCACCATTACTATGATGAGATTAATCACTAACATTTGATAGATCATCCATATGAAAATCTGATAGTGGGTCATCTGAAGTACTTACTACTCCTAGTAAGCACCCACATTTCAACTCTAAACAACTCATATTTATAGTTTATGAGATCAACTGCTTGATTAAATTAAGGAGTAGAACATATGCTTATCTATTTGGATTAACAACGTCTTGTCTCATTAATCCTATGACTAGGGATAATTAAGATACTAATGTAATTGCATATGATAGGAATCTCATTATCATGATCTCATCATGATTTCCTTCAAGCTACATTTTATATCATGGACTTCATTAGTTTGATTTAAGAATGACATCAATTCATAAATAAATGAACATTAAATTAATAAAAATTCCCTTTCTCTTTACTAATCAAAATAAAGTTTGTACAAAAGTGCTAAAGGTGATTGGGTTTAGAGCCCTACTCTAACAATTTCTCACTTGGACTAAAGTCAATATCCTTTATATCTAATACCGTACATAAGTACACTAGAATCAAATCCCATTTAAGGAAGTGACTGAGTCAAAGGATCAATGATATTTCGATATGTGGGCACTCTTACTATCTTCACATCAGCTCTATCAATGATCTCTATGATCAGGTGATATCTCCTGAGTACATGGTTGCACTTCTTATGAGACCTTGGTTCCTTGGCTTCAGCAATAGTCCCATTGTTGTCACAATACAACAATATCAAGTCTACAATGCTCAGAACTGCTCCAACTTTCATAACAAACTTCTCCAAACAACTTCTTTTGTCGCTTCTGTAGCTACAATGCACTCTGACTCGATCATTGAATCTGCAGTTGTCTCTTATTTAGAACTCTTCCAACCAACTTCTCCACCATTCAGTGTGAAACATAACTTGACTGGGATTTGGGGTCATCCTAGTCAGATTAGAAACTAGCATCTGCTTGCCTACTCAGTATGAGATCTCCATCCCCATATACCAAGAATATATCCTTAGTCCTTCTCAAGTACTTTAGATATTCTTGATAGCCACCTAGTGACACTCACCAGGATTCGATTGATATCTTCTCGTAACACTTAGAACATACGATGTATCGGGTCTTGTACATAACATAGCATAAATGATTGATCCTATAGCCAAAGAAGTCAGGATAACATTTATTTAAGTGCTCTCATCTTGCGTCTTGGGACATATAGATTTTGAGAGTCTTATCCTTTGAGTCATGGGAAGAAAACCCTCTCTTGGACTACTCCATGCTAGACTTCTTCACCACTTTATCAATGTATGTAGACTTTGAAAGACCTAGCTACTTCCTTGATCTATCTCTAAAGATCTTTTTTACCAATATATGAGTTGCTTCTCCAAGTTCTTTCATGGAAAAATTTCGAGACAACCAAATTTTGACAGATTGCAAACTTGAGAAATCATTTCCTATTAGTAAAATGTCATCCATATATAACAAAAGAAATATGATAACACTCCCAATAATCTTCTTGTACACACAAGGTTCATCTGAATTTTCTAAAAAACCAAATTCTTTGATTGTTGTATCAAATCAAATATTCCAACACCTAGATGCTTGGTTTAATCCATAAATTGATTCATCTTTGGATATGAAGCCCTTGGGTTGTATCATACACACATCCTCAGTTAGGTTTCCATTTAGGAAAGCAATCTTCACATCCATTTTCCATATCTCATAATCATAATGAGCACTAATGGCTAGGAGTATTCTTATGGATTTCAGCATGGCTATGGGCCTAAAGGTCTTATCATAGTCAATGCCTTGTCTTTGACAATAACCTTTAACTTCTAGTGTAATAGTTGGTTTCCAAACCTACAAAGGGATTAAAGTGTTAGATTACTAAATTACATCATATTAGAATGAATTTGGTGCATTTAGAATATGTTTTTTATGATTTCATTCACATGCATAATATGAGCATACATAAATGAATTTTGACTTAGAAAACTTGCGCTCAATTGACATGTTTCGAGGTAAGATAGTTTCTAAATAATTAAAACATGATTGTATATTACTAATGTTTTGTATTTTGATTTACCAGTAAAAAGAATTGATGGATTATAATTAGTAAATTGGAGTTAGTTATCACAATTGAAAGATTGATGGATTAAAATCAACATTTAGACTAGGAAAAAATTCAAGTAGCAAGACAATTTGCATTCAAAAATTTAGGATGACTAAGCCTATAAATTAAGTTACATATGGTAGTAGAATTAAGTGACAAATGACATAGGAACTAAGTGACAATTTACAGTCTACAAAGAGGACATGTAGCTAGCCTAGACACTTGACAATTATCCTCTCCACTCATACCCAACAACACACAAATGGTAGAATCTCTTCATTTGTTATTTTTGCTAAAACTCTCTCATTATCCTCCTTCTCATAACTGAAATGTACTTTCCCCTCACATCTTCATGTTTTGCCTCAATTATGTTCAATTTCCACACAAAATCCATGTAAAAATCCTTTATAAAGATAGTTTTAGAAGCAAAAAATGGTTGAATTTGTTGTATTCTTGTCTTTACTGAAACCGTCCTATTCCCATTTGTTCTTGAGATGATCTTGCATTCATGTGAAGCAAAGCATGCTTGATACATTGAGGTGGCATTTGAGCTAAACAAGTAAGTGAAATACTGATCTTTGTGGCATATGATATGATGACTGATTTGGGATGGATTGAATATAGTGTTGATGTTGAAGTTGTGCTAGAAAATGATGGATGAATTAGTTACTTTTCTATTTTTCTTTTGGATTCATGAAAATAGTAATTTATAGGTTGTTATATAAATGTCTAATTTGGGATTTCAGGTATAGTTAGTGATGAATTCAAGCTAGAGATAGGTGTTAATGAAGTGTTTCAAATATAGAAAAGTTAGGACTACAGTATGATGGTATAAAGTGAATGGTGATGAAACAAATGAGTAGATTTGTGTGAGATTTAATGTAACCAATATGGAAGCTAGACTAGCATGAAATGAAATAGCTTTATAGGACATGAATTTTTGAAAGATTCAAATGGTAGTGATGTCTTTAAGTATGTGAAATAAGGAACAAAGATTGTGCACGATAGTGGCCTTCAGTGCACGATCGTGGCCTGTTGCACTAGCTTCTGTCACAAATATAAAAAGGTCCCCTATGATCGTGGGCCTAGTTTTGAAAAGATAATTTTTGTTTTGTATACATTTTGAACCATCCGAGGAAAATTCACTCTAAATTGGTGTATTTGGACTTGATTAAGGCTTATAATGAACCTAGATTGTTGCTTGATTAATTGGATAAAGATCTTGATAAGTTTAGGCTGTTAATTGATGTCATAATTAAAAAAAATTTTTGTTTTGGTACCAATGTAACGTAATCTAGAAATTATGGTTTGATGAAGGAATAAAGGTATTCTTATAAATGCAAACATGATAATAAGGATTTAAGTAATGTGTATTAGGTATGGATGAATGAGAATTAGGAAATTGAATGATTATATATTTGTAGAAAAGTTTACTGAATGTATGATTGATGAATTGTGAGTTAATCAAACTATGATGTTTGAATGGTTACGATATTTGTATAAGAATACATACCCAGAAAGTCAATTGAACATGCATTGAAACATGACACATATACATATGCATCATTGTATATTCATATGATCAAACAAATTAGTGATTTGTGAATTATGTGTATATTGCATGATAATAGATGCACAAGGTCATCGCCAATATCCAGACATTGCCAAATTATCGAGGCAATAGCTTTTCTGGAGCATATCATGAGTTAACTTAGATGTGTAAACTCAATTATATGTGTTTCTATATGAATTGAATATTTAATCTAAAATATGTGTACAATTGATTGATAAATGTCATAGATCCAACGAGCTTGAGACAAAGCTTGAGTATACTGAAATGAAAGCATGGCATATGAAATGATGCATCTCATTAAATTAGAATGCATGGTCAGATAAAGGAGTTGTGACTAGAGTGACCAAAGTGGGAAAAGAGCTTCAAGCTTAAGATTGTGCAAAAGAGCCTTGGGCTCAGATGACATGGAATCAATAACCACAATAGATATGGGCCAGAAATGATCTCGGTATCTGCAATGATATGATATTAAATTATGTTGATAGGCACTTGGTTACAACAAAACAAAAATGAAAATGAAAAACACATGTACATTTAAATAAACATTCCTATTTGTTTCGCATGATTGAATTAAAATGTATAATTGAATTTTTTTGAAATAGTGAATTATAGTTGAAATTAATGGATGATGTGTTGTGACATGCAATGCTAGCTTATATGATGTACTTGTTGAAGTATGATGAAATGTGATGTGGTATTCAATACTAGATAGTTTGATATACTTATTAAATTATGTTATAACTTGATTTTGTGATCTGATTTGAGTTAATACGTTAGGCCCTGATTTTTTATTTATTTTATTAAGCATGATTTAAATAAAATTTGTGGTCTTACTAGATAAATAATTTTATTTGGAGTTAATTAGCATGTCAATGTTGGGAGGATTTTATAGCATGGATTGATGGAATTTGAAGTATTAAATGGAAGAATCAAGATTAAGTTACAGTATAGTATGGTGTTAGTTAAATTGAAGAACTAAGAATGCATAAGGGTATTTTTGGAAGATCACTTAAGCTAAAAAAACCTTAAAGCATTCAAGGAGGGGAAAAATGGACATTATGCAATCAATTAGAGTATAAAAGGGAGAAAGAAGACTTGTCTTGCATTTAAAAGTAGTAAAATTGTGAGTGAAAGAGAGAAAGAAGAGAAAGGAGAAAAAGAAGAGAAGAGTTAGGGTTAGGGTTGTTTAGAAGTGAAAATAAAGTGAATAAGTGTAGGAAGTTGTTGATGAATGGTTATGTAAATGTTGTGTTTGGTTAATGATCAAAAACTAGATTATGAATTATTGTGAATGTATTGGATTGGAATTGTGTTGAAAATGAAGTAACAGAGATGGGTTAGTGATAAGATGGGTTATATGTGAAAGATAGGAAGTAAAAAGAGGAGAAATGTTGCAAAACACATTCTCGCTGAATGGGTTTCTGGATGTTTTTACCGTGGCAAACTTCTAGGTTTCACCACAGTGTTACAAAAAATGTTCTCAGTCTAGACAATTTCGCCCCAGTGAACTTGGTTTTGCCGCGGTAAACTCAGACAATTTTGCCGTGGTGAACTCAGCTTTCTAGCATAAAATATGCTTCGATATTTTAGGAATAACTTCTTCTGTAGTTATCTAAATGAGATGATTTTTAATTTGGTGTAAACTAGAGACATAGGGATACAAATTGTATGAAGGAATCAATTCTAAATTTAGTCCTTAAGCATTTCAATTTTAGGTTGGAAGTTGAATATTGAATTTGGTTTGAGCATGAGAAGTAGTTTAAATTGTTCAAGCATGACTTTCTGATTTCTAAACCAAATTGAATGGACTTTTGGTTATTGTTTAAAGAAATCAAGAAGGTGATCAAGAGAGGCAAGAGGAGTAAGATGGAGGACATCCTTAAGCCACTTTTATAAGAAAGGATTTCAAGGTGGGTTACACTTTTATAATTAAGTAATAAGCCCCTAAAGTTTTCTTCCAAACCAAAAATGTTTAAAATGTTTTCAATTATGTTTTTAAATATGCCTTTAAAGCTTCTTCAATGCTTTGATAATGTTCCACATGTTTGTATGTGAATTGTGTTATTGGTTTATGAAATGAATGATGAAAATGATTTTTGAAAGGATATTGATTTATGAAACGATATTTTGGTTATGAAATCAAGTTTTGAAAAAAAATGCCGTCGAGGCCATAAGTTTACAAGTTGTAAAATGCATGATTATTTGGTTGTGGTTCCCTAAGTTAAGTCAAGTGCATTTGACAAAAGGCTTCTCCCGCCTGCCCGCTAGTGGTATGGAGCTCCTTCATGGACTCTCATAAGTTCACAGCTACGCAAGACCATTAAGTGTAATTGTGATAGTACGTTCTGTTCATGGCTACACAAGAACCTTATGGGAAATGTGTAGTATGTTCTGTTTTGGATCCACCCAAAACATTTTGATGTGCTTATGTGTTGACAAGTTTATTCAATGTATGATTTGAATTGATTTCAAAATGTTTGATGATTTGAGAATTGAGAAATATGAGCTTATAATTCAATGTAAACTATTTGCCATCCTCAGGCGATGAACAAGATATCGAGTAATCGAGTCAAGAGTCAAGGCATCACTCCATTTTGCATGTTTTGTTTTTTTTGAAGTTAGATCATGTAAAACAATGCTTTAGTCACAATTGGAGCAGTTCTAGTTTTTGTAAACTTTGTATTTTGGATTATGATGTAAGGGTCTCGAAATGCCCACTAAAGCATTATAAAACTCTCTTTTTGATATTAATGAAATATATGTTTGGTTTTGTTTATGATTTTTCATGTTTTCACAAAGTATTTGGTTTTGAAAATGAGAGTAAGATTTTGAGAAACTGTTTCTAGTTTTGTTCTTATCCATGTTGGTTTTGGGTTGAATTTTTGAATGTGATTGAAAGACTTTAAGTTTGCATTTTAGTAAGATGGGTAGCTTAGGTTTTGAATTTTACTACAACGGGTTTTTTCGCGGCAAAGCCAAGAGTTCGTTGTAGCGTAATTCACTTCAAACATAATCATATTTCATATTCATCGGACCTATGTATTTCATTCAATATTTTGTTGATTACACGTATTTTTTCCCAATTCACTTTTAATCAGAAGCACTCCCAATATGTTTTCAATTATCAAACACCTTGAACCGTCAATGTCTAGAATTATCACAATCGTAACAATCACAGTTTAATAACAGAAATTTAAATAAAGATAAATCAATCATAGTGAGAAAACATCTAGGTTGACTTACTTTACATTCTAGATAGCTACTGCCTCCACAAATCAGCAATGTCTGTATACTAGCGTTCGACTTGAGCATCTAAAAGAATGCAATACACAAATTATACACACATTACTAATTAGATGAATCATATATACATTTAATCATATATGTGTGTGTGTGAGTGTGTGTCTATATATATATATATAATCACACTCATTTGACTTTCCTGGTATTTATCCTCAATAACAAGTCTTGATCATTCAAACATTATCACTTGTATTGTCTAGTTTGCACATAGGTTTACATCTCAAATATACTTGAATATTCTAATATCATCAATCATATCTTCACCAATTCATTTTCTAAATTTACATAATCACACAACATTCAAATTTTCATTCATTCATACTTAATTCACATCACTCATATTCTTTGGATCACATTCACGTTCATAAAAATGGCTTTATTCCTATATCATTCAAAATTTTCCAGATTTTAAATTCATTGATATTAACAATCAATTCCTTATGCTACACATCAATTACAACCTAAACATATCAAACATTTAATCACCTATTTCAACATCAAACTAGGTTCATTTTAAACCTTAATCAAGTCCAAATACATCAAAGTAAGGTAACTTATCATTAGTTAGTTCAAACATCACATAAAAGAGTAGAATCCACATATAATGCCTTTTCCACAATTATGGAGGCCTTCCCATAATTATGGGCTATGCCATCCGATAATTCCTAGCCAATTTCTTCCATGTTTTTTCAAATTTTTAGCTATTTCATACTACATCAAACATATATTCTTAATAGTTCATCATTTAGACTTCATTTCCTCATCATTTTCACCTCCATTCTAACTAAAAAACATCCATACTATAACTCATAAACTATTATTGATCATTTACACAAAAATAGAGCATAATGTATCTCATCATTCATCAACCTTCATCATACATCAAATACCAATTTTAAAAAATCAATCCATCTCAAAACATCACCATATGTGTTTCTATTGATCAAAATATGAAGATTAATATGTTGCTTACTTGTTTAACTCAGAACCATTCTTAAATCATTAAGTAAACCTAGCTCCTCCACTTACACGATCATCAAATTTTCAAGGTAGGATAGGCTAGGTTTTTATCATCAAAATTAAGACAATGAAATATGTGGAGTGCCAAAGTGAAAGATGACAGCAAAGCTCAACATTAAGGGTAGGGTTCTGAGAGTGGCTTGAAATGAAGAGAACAAATAAGAAGAAGAGAGCATGTAGTAAAAATGAAAGACAAATGAAAGATGGTCTTTCAATGTATATGTAGTGGGTTAATTGTGTGGTTTAAAAACATGGGGACTGTCATGACACTTGCCATAAAAAACCAGGTTAATGTCTTCTAATTATGGTACCCAATGTCATTTAATTACTAGTCCATTTTTCACTCAATCTCTAAGCCAATTGTCATTAAATCTCCAAGCCATTTGTCACTCAATCTTAATGCCATGTGTCACTTATTTCTACTGTCATGCGTTGATCTATTTTGGCACTTAGCATTTTTCCTAATCCAATTGTACACATTATTTCATAAATCTCCCAATCATAACAATAAATTCAAATTTACTAATTATAGTTCATCAATTCTTATCACTAGTAAACCAAAGTACAAGACATTGGAAATGCACATTCATATCACATTCATTATGCTCAGTCATTTATCACATTCACCTTAGCTTTATACCTCATAATAAGTCAATGGAGTGGAATTTGTCAAATTCACAATTCATGTGTGTCTGATAATGTTATGTATTTGAATACAATTATAAAAACCATGTTGTAAATGTATCAAATTTATTCTATATGATACAACTTATATGACTGATTAGTCTAATACTTTAAACCTCTCAACATTTTGGGAGATGGGGTATTACAATTTTCCCCCTCTTTAAGACATTTCATTGTCAGAATTCTTAATTAACTGATTCTACATATAGGGGTAATGTTGTCTCATGTTTTTCTCAATCTCCTAATTAACTTCTTCTCTCGAAAGATTTTCGCCAATTATTCGATCCTTAAATTCTTAGCTAAGTTATCCAGATGTCTAACCATTTTTTCTGATTTCCTCATATAATTCGATTTATTTGAAATCTTAATTTTTTGAATTGATAACAAAAATATCAAATCTAACTTATACCTACTGAACATACTAACATAGAATACATTATGGACCTAAGTTCCTCTAGCAATGACAATAGTCTCATCTCAAATTCAAAAACCCAATAACGTAGTTTGGATACTTTACATCAAACAAAATATATGAACTCTCTATAATAAATTTAGTTTCTTGTGCTTGAGTCTCATATCTATCTTACTTCAATATTTACTCCTGATTTGTTTAATATTTATTCATTTCTTTGGTCTACATGCTATAATTCGATGAAAGTCTTGATCAAAAGAAGATTTCTCTCCTCAATCATCTTTACTGTTTATATAATCCTTATCAGTCAACTATGTTCATTATGCTTTTCAGCCACTCATAATACTTCAATAAGATTAATTACTATCATATCTCATATGATCAGAATGTTTTATACATTAAAGCTCAATGAGGTAGTAGGGATGTTCATTTTCTCCTATTCTTTGGTATGTTCCATCAAGATCATTACATCTTATCTAGAGATTTATTTTCAAAAATTCATCAATTAATATCTTAATCTGATGATACATTGATCTCAATTGATTCTAGATAGCATTTGAGTATTCTATGACTATACAAAGTTACTTCCCTTTAGTAACTACCATTTTAATACATCCATCTAAATCCATGCTTCCACTGCGTTACTATGATTCATCTAAGAATTTTAGCTATAGGGACAAAGACTTAAAAGCATTCAATATGTCTTAGATCCCTCCTTATACCATATACAAGCATATAATACATATCTGCTTAGTAACATCATTAGTCAAGGTAACCACTCCATCATATGTTTACTCATAATAACTGATCAATTTAATCTTGAGGACTTCTACATATATCGCTATCATTTATTTCATCTCACATAAGTATGTTCTCCATTAATTCATCAACATAAGTTACATAATTATACTAAATCATAAACTCTTAACACAATAATCAAATAACCATTTCAGTTCTAAGTTCAATATCTCAAGATAATAGAAATTTTTTATTTCTTCCAACTTTGCTTGTACACTTTCAATCCTGTATCTCTATTTCTTTCTTAATGAATCCAAGAAAATGTTTTCACATCCATATCAATTCAAACATACACAACCATAGTACAATACTAATATTATATTTGCTGATATAACCACAAATATAAATACATTGAGTCTTTGTCTAACATATCGAACTATGTAGCATCTCTTATTTTAAGATATCCATAAACTTTTATTTTTTTACACTCTGAAAAATCATCAGTCTTCTCATTGTTTCTAACTACTTAGATTCTTAATGAACGTTCAAGCGTATGACTTATTTAAATGCAACTAAGAATAGGGAACAGTTGCCATTACATGCTATGGCATGTTTAAGATGCATGTAACTTGAATCGCGCCACATGGTAGTGATCCAACTAAAGATTTTGGCTCAAGTGGGAACTACTATGATCATAGTAGCTGGGTGAA
>JAOSBN010000178.1:41820668-41832306 GCA_027563595.1 Erythroxylum suave | reverse complement strand
CAAATTATAAATATTAAATTATTAAATTAAAATAAGAAAATATAAATAAAATATTTCACCTTACTTAAATACTATTGCCAAAACTTCCTTTTATTAATTAAGGGTATAATGGAAAATGCTAAAATATCATAAGGTTATTATTGGAAGGTAAAATTTCTACCGCATAAGTAGTTTCCTACCGCAGCTTCCTTTCTGTTTATCTATTTCTGCGGTGGTACCTCAGTTTTCTCCAATCTGCAATTGTTGACCGCAAATCTAAACGTATGGCTGCGTTTGAAAACCGTAGTGGATAAGTACTTATCCCCACCGCACCGCAGATCCAAATGCAGCTTAAGTACCTAATTGGTTGAATTTATATTAGTAGAGTTTTTGTCAATAGATCTTTTATCAGTAGAGCTTTTCTAATAAGAGCTTTTCTAAGATGCTAATTGATTATTTGACTCTCATTTAAAAAAGAACTTTTTTGAAAGAGCTTCATACAATAAATTGTTTAGTAACATAAAAATAAAAAGCACTTTTAATTTTATATTTTATTTTGTAATAAAAATTATTTATGCATGTAAATATTATTTAAAATATATTAAACAATATGCAAAGCACAATATATTAATTATTATGTAATTTTAAATTATATGAAACATAAATGAAAATATATCTAACCAACTCTTTTGTATGGATTATAACATAAGTAAAACTAATATAAAAATAAATATTAAAACATATAAAAATTCAAATAATATTATATAAATCTCAAAATAAACGTGAAGATATGTTTGTGAGTATTGTAGGAATTATGTATAAAGTATAAAGGTAAAAGAGACCAAAAAATAGACTTATTAATTGATTTGAAAAATCTATGCTTTTTTAAGAAGCTCTAAACTTGAGTTTCTTAAAAAGTTGTATTTTAGCTGCTAGAAAAGTTATATCTACTAAAAAAGTGTTTTTTTATTTTACAGCTAAACACTTATTTTTCTTAAAAAAAGCTTTTGCGGTGAAAAAAAGTGCTTATTCACTCTCCAAAAGCTCAACCAATCAGGCACTAAGTTTTTAAAGAAATTCTAATCAACTAATAAAGTTTGCTTCACCTATTAACTATGTTGAACCTTCTAGGGCACTCCTTTGAAACATTTCATGTAATAGGTGTTAATTCAATTTGATGTTGTATAAGTGCAAGGATAGTTACTGAAAAATCACAAATAAGGATGCAATCAAATCTAAACAAGAGAGCTAGTTGAAGTCTAACTTCACTTTGTAAGATATCCTAACAAACATGCCCTAGACATTAGTTTTTATGGCATTTTTGGATAATAAATAATATGGAATCAAATCATATATAAGTTGAGAACATTTGTTGATGTCTCAATAAAAAATACATGAAATGAGGTTTGTATCAATGCAAAACACGTCACTTATCTAACATATAACACACATATATATAGCCAACAAGTCTTGGACAAAGTTCCAACAATTTTTCTCAACCATCATGACTTTTCATGGTTGGAACTTATCCTGGCCTATTAATATATTACCAAATTAAATCAATACAAGATTAATTAATATAATATTTTTAATTTTAATAAATTTAACTAAAAATTGTATATTAAATATTAATAGACTTTTAATATAAATAATGATGTGTATAACTATAATAAATTAATTTAATTCAATCACTCTCGTAATTTATTATTTTAAAAAATTAATTTGTAATGCACGTAAAACATCATACTTTAAAAATTTTTGAACGAGTAAATTAATAGCACAACTGAGTAATAAAAAATAGAAAATTTCAATTGTAAAGAATTGTTGATCTCTTAATCTCTTATCTCTAATATTAATTATCGCGGACAAATTTTATAGTGGGGACTTTGGTCTTGGCTTTCCTTAACAAACATATAAAAGCTGGGTTAACCCAACCAAGAAAAGACTTGGAGTGTATGTTTTTTTGATAGGCCCGCTGCAAAGCCCAAGCCTTTTGAATTCAGTTGTGCGGCTGTTGCATATCGCCGCCTTTACTTACATACGTATCCAAGCTGACACGGTTCTTGCTAGGACTTGCATTTTGCAGTGTTGTTGAGTCAATACCTTGAGAAGAAGATATGTCACTATCCCACTGGCTCTCAACTTCAGTCTCTAGCTCTTCTGCTTTTCTGTCCTCACCAATCTTGAACTCCAGGTCAGTATTTTTCACTTTTTGTTTTGATTTTCCAAAACCTATCAGGTGAGCACTCGTTCCTCCATTGATTTTTGGGTTCTTTTCCCTTTGTAAGCAGAAACCAGCACGTTTCTCTTCCACCAAAAGATTTTGTAATTTGTAGATGTGTTACTGCACCTCAAGAAGAGAAGACCGGTGTGCTTTTGTTCTAGTCCTTCCATATTCTGTTCTTTCTTTTTTAAATTTCTGACTAATGTTTACATTTTTTTGACCTTTTATTTTATATTCATTGATAGTTTTCAAGACAAAGGTTTCCCGGAATGTAAACATCGCCAAACTTCAAGCTGGTTACTTGTTTCCAGAGGTCTGTAAACGGGCAATCGTTGTTATTTCCGGTAGTTAGATGAAAACTTGAAAGATGAAAGCTTTGCTGATATTTTGGACTGCAAGGATTTTTACTGTTCACATATCACTTCTTCTCATGTTATCATATTCTTCAGATTTTATTCTCTTTGTAAATTATATCCCTTTTCTTCTCCCATTTCTGCCCTTCCCTTCCCTACAATCAGTTGTTTATTATTCACGTATAGGTTGCTCGGCGAAGGAATGCCCACTTGCAGAAATATCCTGATGCACGGGTAATTAGCCTTGGAATTGGTGACACTACAGAGCCGATTCCGGAAGTGATAACTTCTGCAATGGCAGAGGTATCATTCTTTATCACTCTCTCTCTTTTTTTTTTTTTTTGTCAGTGCATAAGTTTAACACTATTGGTTTTGTTAAATTCTAGATTATATGTCAGTTAAGAGTTACTTTTGTAACTTAGCTCAATTCAACTTTGTGTGCAAAGATTCAGGTTCATTCAATAGCTAATCCGTATAGAGGTGTGGCTTCAGACTTGAAAAGTAATCTAACAAACATCTATTGCCTAGAAAATGATTGCTTTACACTTTCTATACCTGCCACATAACACATGCTCTGCTGATATTTTGCCCTTAAAATTAATGTTTATGCTAATTATCTCGGGAGTTTGTTCATATTTTCTGCCCCTTTTGGCAGAGATCACAAGAATTGTCAACTTTTGAGAAATACAGTGGTTATGGAGCTGAGCAAGGTGAAAAGGTAAGTGGTGCAATTTACGCAAAATGTAGCTGGGAAGCATCCCTATCTGGGACAATTGGTTAAATTTATTACTGCATATTCTTAGGGCTAGACATTAGGTGCTTTTATTGTGCCTGGATAAATTTGTTTGCATTTATCTTTTTGCAAAGTAGAGATCTATCACTTAACAGATATGGTAACTTTTTTTTGGGACTGCCAATTCGCTCAACCAATTCCTACTGCAATATCTGGAATACTATTCTGGACGTTGGCAGGTTCATTACTTAGGGCCAGGGTTGGAATCCTTCTAGTGCAAGGGCATCATTTGCAGGATATTAATTTTCAGCTTCCTGACATTTCAGTCATTTGCTAACCTTGCAGCCATTAAGATCTGCAATTGCTTCAACATTTTATGATGGTCTCGGCATTGAGGAAGATGATATATTTGTCTCTGATGGTGCAAAGTGTGATATATCTCGTCTCCAGGTTTGATTTCATCCTTGTTTATCTTCTATCTCTCTCTCTCTCACGGTTTCCTTACTAGTTATCTGTCTTTGTGACACTATTGTTTCTTTTATTTTTAAATTTCATTTGGCAGGTTATGTTTGGATCTGAAGTTACCATGGCGGTGCAAGATCCCTCATACCCGGTAATGTTATTTTGAAATGGCACAAAAGTTTGTAACGTATTGTGAACTTTCTCACACCCAGTCTCAGTGATGGTTATGTTGTGTTGTCTGAGACCCATTGTCCTACGAAAGGGAATCTTGATAAACTTCAAATTTTAAGGGATCCGATATAAAGGGAAATCTTGCGTTTGCAGCTATTAAGCTTCAGAGTCAAGGCTAAACAGCCACTTTATGCAAAATGATTGGAAGCAGCACTTCAGTTGCCTTAGGACCTACCTTTGGCTAACTGTTGGTGATTATTACTTGCTTATAAGAACTGGGAGCCTACACTGGGGACTAAATTGTGTGAACTGATCTGATCTGATCAAGCTTGTAACTATTGTTCACAAGTAAATCAGGAAGCAACCACCAGAATTCCATGACTGCTGGATGCACTTAAGACTTTAAATTAAGGCATGTTAGGAATTGTTTCTTCAGCCTTTTGCATTGTTTCATCTCTCTTATTTTAGCCTGTAATGATATAAATTGACAGCATGTTAATGTGGACAGCAATTGGGTAGTTGAATTCTGAAGTTTATAGTTGATTCTTTCTTGTCATTCATATGCAAACCAAATGGACTTCCTCGCGGCTTTCGCATTTTGATTGATTTATTTAATCCCAAGTTAATGGTTAGATCTGGTGCCTTTTGTTGTGAAAATCTATGTTGCCGAGCAAATCTTCTAAATTATTGTGCTTCCAGATGCTGGGAGCTTGCATACACTCTCTCATAGTGATACATGATCATTAGGCTAATCTACTTGGTTATATACAACTTCATATACTTGAGAAAAGAAGATAAGACTTGAATACCTGGCAACAACTCTTCATGTTTAGTTTCTGATGTTCAATAACTGTCTTGACATTTTGGCAGGCTTACGTTGACTCAAGTGTCATTATGGGCCAAACTGGGCAGTTCCAAAAGGATGTTGAAAAATATGCTAAGATTGAGTACATGAGGTGTGCACCCGATAATGGTTTCTTTCCAGATTTATCCACTGTCTCTCAAACAGATATCATATTCTTTTGTTCACCGAACAATCCTACTGGTGCTGCTGCAACAAGGGATCAACTTACTCAACTAGTGAAATTTGCCAAGGACAATGGTTCAATTATCATCTATGATTCAGCCTATGCATTTTACATGTCCGATGATAACCCACGGTCCATATTTGAAATTCCTGGTGCTAAAGAGGTCATTTTTGTTAATAGTCCACTTTCCCTTAAAAAACTGGCTTGATTGTGTTTGTTTTAATTCACATCACTCCCTTGATCATGAGACGATACATTTAATTTCTTTGATTCTACTAGCATAAATGAGGTTCTAGTTTGGTTATTATTGCAGGTTGCAATTGAGACATCTTCATTTAGCAAGTATGCTGGGTTCACTGGAGTTCGACTAGGTTGGACTGTGATTCCTAAGCAGCTTCTCTTTTCAGATGGCTTCCCTGTCGCCAGGGACTTCAACCGCATTGTCAGTACATGCTTTAATGGTGCATCCAACATTTCACAAGCTGGTGGTTTGGCTTGCCTCTCTTCAGAAGGCCTGAAGGTTACTTTTGTCTTCTAAATATATTCTGCAGATTTTGTTGCTGATATCGAAACGGAGTACTGATTGATCAATCTCCTTGCAGGCCATGCATGAAGTGGTTGGATTTTACAAGGAAAATACTAATATAATAGTGGATACCTTTAATTCCCTTGGATTTAAAGTATATGGAGGAAAAAATGCACCATATGTTTGGGTTCATTTTCCTGGCCAGAGCTCGTGGGATGTGTTCAGCGAGATTCTTGAAAAGACCCACGTTGTCACCACGCCTGGCAGTGGTTTTGGACCTGCTGGTGAAGGTTTCATTAGGGTCAGTGCCTTTGGTCACAGAGACAACATTTTGGAAGCATGTAGAAGGTTCAGGCAGCTCTATAAGTAAATCAATTGACCTGGAGATAATTGTAGTCATCTCTAGTCGACTTTTTATTTCTCTGGTTCAAAAACTTAGTCTTTGGTGGATTGTATCCTAATGTAATTCAGACAAAGTAGCAGTACAAGTTTGCAACGGATCATTTTTTGGACAACAGGTTTGCCAAAGCTCATTTTTCAAGGGGAAACCTGCAGAATATGATATTCCACATTGATGATGCTTGGGAACTCAAGTAAATCAGTGGACATGAAATTTAGCCTTCTCCAGTCATCTATTTGTTTATGGTCCAAAACTTGTTCTTGGTGGATTGATCTTAATGGAATTCAGACAAGCGGTTGCCATCTATTTGTTTCTGGTTCAAAACTTGTTCTTGGTGGATTTATGGAATTCAGACGAAGTAGCAATAGCTAGTTTGCAACGGTTGATTTTTCCAGGGAACGCATAAATCTTAATATATAAGGTGGGAATGGTAATGAGCTGGGTTCTAAATTGTCCAAGTTTGATCTGAAGTCCTTTAAGCGTAGGTTAAATCCGATCGATCGATTTTGAAGCCTCTTCAAAGCCCAACTCTAATTAAGTTTCAACTTGGCCTGACTATCAACTCCTCTTCACGAGTAGGTTAGGTGTAAGTTTGAGCTAGTCAAATTTGACCATATATATATATATATATTTGTATACAAATGGAGAAAACACATTAAGACAACATTAAATCAGGCCGCGGTGATATAAATGACTTTGTTTATCCAATTAGATAAGTATACTCGTTTCTAGAGGAGGCTCCTGTAGAACATTTAATGCCAGGCCGTACTCTAACAGCGTAGGAAGCTAGACTATCTGTACTTTGGTTCCCCTCCCGATAAATGTGCAGGAATCACATCTCCCACTCTCATCTCAGCAATGCGTTGATACCCTAATTTGACCTAATATATTGACATCTCTAATCAGCTGTCTAGTTCTCTGTGTGAAATAACTGGAAGAAGAAAAAAGAGAAGCATTGTAGATTTAAGAGAGAGATCGAAACTTCTGATGTTCATCATTTATCAGACGTAGGCTGTTACGGAGCAACACAGCTGGCAGATTCGCACACCAAACAATTGGGATTAGTTAATAAGTTGCAGTGACGTGCTGCTAATACTATGACTGTTCATAACAAATATGTCTAAACGAGACATGTTATAATGATTGTTTTCAGGTCTTCTTTTGCGTATAACAATTCGTCCTTTCTTTAAAAGGTCTTGTTCCCAAGGTTAATTGATGGATATCAGTATTGAACATCAAGTAGGAATTATCAAGTGGGTATCCATGTCTCACCAGATCACTAGACCACAACTTTTGTTACTGATTTATGTTGCCTATTAACCATTCTCCTTTGCAATACAATTATTGGAACTCATTCTTCTTCACGAGGAAGGATATGTTATGTAGATTTATCAGTTGAACTGTGCTTGTGAGACTGCTGGAGTGAAATTCTTGAGGTTACTCCTTACCCTGTCCAGCACCTTAAAGAAACTATTAAAAAAAAAAAGGTGCCAACTTACGATTGCTTCATTGGCTAGTGATGCTTGTTTGCATGGATTTAGTTAAGACAAAAGGGTCACCTAATTAGTCAAGGATTTCCTATCTCAATAATAATCGAAAATAACGGAACATTCTTTTTAATTACTTTGAAGAGATAAATTTTGTATTGGTCATTCAACTACTTACATATAGTTCACACTATATCCAATAACCACAGTTGAACTATTCTTGACGACTAGAATAGGAAATAAGTAGTATTAAAATATATAAATTCTTACACAAGATACTTTCCTATTCTTAAGTTAAATGATTAAATGACAAATTTTCATAAACACACAAGAAACGTTTCAAATAAAATTTTCATATGAGGTCAATTTAGTGAACTTGTTCTGCAACAAAAACTCATATGTTTTAAATTAAAAAAAATACAACAATGTTCAAATTCCGCCTAAGCATGGTATTGAAGGGGGGGTAAGATGTACGCAGTCATGCCCGCATCTCCTATAGAGATTCAGAGATTGTTTCCTTATAGACCCTCGGTTGTTTTGGTGACTCGAACTCAAAACCTCTTTAGTTTAAGTGAGGAGTTGACGACTTATTTCGCAACGAACAAACATAATGAATGTTTATCTCATAAATTTTACCATGTATATCTGAAAATATAAATATGATAAAAATGTATTTAAATAATTATGTCATTAAACTACAACAAATAATTGATTAAACCAACATCTCGTTCATCTCTTGGGTTTGTTTCTTCTGAGCTACCTAAAGTTTCACATGAGTTTCTTATATTTTGCATTTCTCTGATTTGATCCTTGATAACTCATCCATTCATCTTAGTTCTTGCCCACGCTTATCGTACATTGCTCCTTCACTCACTATGAAATAGGAACTCTTTAATTCAATCTGCAGGATTATAATTGAGCTCTAATACCATTCGATGCCAAGTTCTAACCTCGGTGCGTCAAATGGTTATAAAAAGAAAAAAAGAAGAAATCTAGATGAGAAAAAAAGGTTGGAACTTCTGATATTCATTGCCTGCTGAAAATAGGTTGTCAGAAAGCAGTATAACCATTGCACGCCTATAACAAACACATGGGATTATCCAATAACTTGCAACCCGTGCTGCTCATACTGTGGTTATTCATAACAACGACCATAACGTATCATGATTATTTATGGGATCTTCGTTTTTAATAATAACATAATTGTATAAAACTAATATGTTGATGTGATCACCCCGCAACGTTTAGCATCGAAGCCCTCATGGAGTTTTTTATGGAAGATATAAGTTCACTAGTAATTGGTGGCCAATTTCATATCTTAATCAATTGAAATTGTACCACAATAGTGCAATAATAATCAATGTTGAAGCAAGTTCTTTCTAAGTTTGAAAGGAATGTCTTTGACATGGATGCAAGGTTCTGCTATTCCCACTCAAAAGGTGGGAAGTTGCACATGCCACAGTCTTTGTCTTTAAATAGAATGCTTGAAAGACATCTACTGTAAATTGACCGCTACAATTTCCTTCCAGACGTGGGTTGAAAAGGGTTAGGCATAAGAGGACCATTAAGGATAGGGTTGAGTTGTTGACAATCATGAAAGCTTATTCGATCACATTTTGTATTCCTAATTTGATAAATTAAAAAAAAAAAACAGATTGCGGAATATATAGAGATTTATGATTTGTGGTTTTTGGGGTGTCAAAGTAAAGAAATATAATCACTTGAATAACAAAGTGATGTAAGCGAAGAGGAACAAAACCCACTACCTATTACATGGAGGTTTCAGAACAGTTCCTGATTTCAGGAGTGGGAATTATACTAGTATTTTTCAGCTTTTTCATTCCTGTTAATATTGACACAAAGATTTTGTTCTGTATAATAAACAAAATATAATGAGAATCATTCAAGGCCTTTGTTTGCTATGTGACCTGATTTTGAATCTCTCTGTCGACCTTATTCAATCCAATAACTTAATCCATTATTTATTCAATCCAATAACTTAATCTATTATAGTTGACTTATTAAATGCTTATTCGACGCATGTGATTTATAAATCTTTACACATGTCTAGAATTATATTCAATTGGTGTTAGAAAGTTAGTAGTTAATTTCTTCCCATATAAAAAATATTAAAATAAACCTTATATCATGTTTGCTTAGTTATGGGTTAGAAAGAGAGACTCTCCCTTTTCTCTACTCTTCTTATGATTTCTTTTTACTGCTCTTTTCTCTTTTATTTCTTGCCTTTCGAAAGTTCTATTTCTTTAGCTTTTTTCCTCTTTCCCTTTTGCTTATATATTGGCTTTTGTTTACATTCACAGAAAGTTGTAGCAAACTAAGCTTTCCTATAGACCACTTTCTTTATTTCCTAGTCTTTCTTTATAGACATTTTCCTCTAATATCTGCCCATTCCTCTCTTTGACATCTCCCCCCTCTTCATTTTTCTCCTCCTCCCTCTCCTTTTTTCCTAAACTTGATATAGAGAGAAAGACAAATATAAATATGTCCATACTTTTGGTCATGTACTATAACCTAAATATAAGTTAGTGACAAGTTGGGCCAAGCCAGATTTGAGGTTACTTGGACCCAACTAAAACCTTTTTTAAGTGATTGGAGTCCAACTCAAAACTTGATTAGGCTTGGCTAATATCGCTCAATCCAAACCTGATTGGACTTCGAGCGATTCAAAACTCGCTTGAAGATCAAATTGCCAGATCCAACCTGAATCAACCTAATCTAACCTAACCTATCACAACGTAAGAACTGCTTTATGTTATTGTTATTGATCCCTCCGTAATATCCATTGCCAAATCCATAATATTCACAAATAAATCTCAATAACTGTTGGAATAGTCACAACAAAATATATCTTACAGAAGACAGAAAACATACCAAAAAGTTGATGAATACATGACATCATATCTTGTAAAAGCTTAAGCTAACAATAAATTTTGCAAGGAAGATATTTATATTTTGTCAAGTCACAATTATTTCATGGAGAACATAGTTTGGGAAGATTGTTATTCAATCTTCAAAGCGAGCCTCCATTTTATTACAAGTAAAAACTTAATGATACAATACAATCGATTTTATATCTTTTTGGACAATAATCATCACACAATATAAAAACCCATAAAGTAGCTTCAAAGATTGAAGCTTGAGAGGATGATTTTTTTATAATTTGATGGAAGAGGAAAGAAGGAGAATTGGAGGAGATTAGGAGAAACATAGGTAGTTAATGACTCAAGCTTAAGGTGGAAGAAGAAGAGCAGAACTAGGGTTAACTTATAACTTATTAAGTCTTTATATATTTTGAGCTTCAGGACTGGCAGGTCATAAAGTTGAAGCCTGATTTTGACCTAAAACTCAGTCAACTAGGATCAAGTTTATTAAATTTGGGTCATTCTAGACTGAGCCTAGGCCACTTTTCCTACCTAAATGGTTTATATAAGAACATGAGAAGCCATATACACAATGTTCCTAGCCATGTATGACATGTCATCTAACCTATATGCTCTAGGTTTGAATACCAAAAAAATACATCCTAGTGTTAGACATCGTGTACTTCTCTAATGACATATATGGGAGTTAACTCGATCATGTTTATTGCTTGTATTTTTTCCTACATAGCATATAGAGATATTTAGGTATAAATCTGACTATGTTTGCAGTCATATATTACTCCCCCTAGCACTTGTAACCAATCCAAGGCTACATAAATATGTCAATGTACTAAAACCTAAAATTAATTAGGATAGTTGTAAATGGATGGAATAACCTTTATATGCTTAACTTATATTTGAGACATTGTTTCATTAACAAAGAATATGATTTACACCATGAACAAATAGTGAATAACATTTCATATACAATCTGTATGGTTATTCTATTCATAACTCTATGTATAAGTATAGAAATAAAATTTATCATACATTATCTTTTAATCAAACCTTTTGATTATTCTTTTTGTAACTCCCTAACCATAATACTAAATCCATCACCTTACATTTAATATTTAAACTTCGCAATCATTGTAGGATTGCTCATAGACTGTAAATAAGTTGGTAAGTATAACTAATAAAAATTAAGCAATGATCTATTCAAATTTCGGAAATGAAAGCTTCTAGTGGACACAAATAAATTCTCAAATACATCAGTACTTTTCAGCATTATCTATACCATACATTTATGATACATATTTTGTTTGCCGTTTTAATGTTGTACTCACATGTGTCTAAATTTACTTCATTAGGTTGTATCGTTTCCAACTATCAA
>JAOSBN010000178.1:41798405-41812148 GCA_027563595.1 Erythroxylum suave | reverse complement strand
ACTTAAGAAACTCTAGGAAAAACTTAAGTAAGGGATTACTAAGTGACGTCTAGAGTGGATAAATTAATTCATCTTTGAGAAAAGGGGATTAATTACTCTTAAAATTCACCTACAAGGTTAGAATATTTCATTTGTGGAGAATAGCTAATTTAATATTAAGGTTGACAAAAATATCATTCCGTAAGAGAAAGTCATTCCCCATTAAATTTAATACTTTTAATTAGTCAATTGTTGCAATCTTTTCTTAAATAGTAACTATACAAATTTGTCATATTCATAGTTATTTTGGTCGCATTAAATTGGGTAGTTATTTAGAAATTGATTTAAGTAAAATAATTTCTTCACATTAATTTTAGTTTTCTAAAATTTCATCCAACCCGTTTTCAAACACTATCAGCTAGCTTAGATTTGAACTTTCTCATAATCCCTGTGAACACGACTCAGTTCTTACGATTTATTACTCACTTCGACAACCGTGCACTTGCGGTTTACAAACAATTACTCAAAATTTTCTTAATATACTACAGACGTGCATATAACTATCAAAGTAAGTATTTCTCACTTCTTTATGTAATTGATATTCTTACTAAAAATGTAACCCTTACTTACAATAGAGTTTACCTTATATAGTCATCAATTAGAGACTTACCAATGAATTATTTCCCAACTAAAACTCGACGATATTTTTATTTCATTTTGTCATAAATTATAGTTTGTTGTTGGTGACATCATTTATAACATCCACAAATATATCTTTTAACTTTTTCTAACTCTTATTAGTACCAAAGTTCTCAGGTAATTTCTTAAATATATGCTAAAAACATAGTTTATATCTTATAATAGGGAATACTAGCTCAATATTATTAAAGATACTCTTCCACTCATATGTAATTATAGTATCAAGTAACTTTCTATTCATACATCTCAACCAATTATAAAAAAAGCCAATAAAAATTATTAGTCATCTTATACTAATAGAGCATAACCAAGCAATATAGATTATTAATGATGATTTACGTTAACATATGAAGAAAATGACATTTGATATTTATTTATGAGATAAGTAGTATTAAGCATGAACAAATCACCAAATTCAACATAAACTGCATAGCTCCTTGTATTTATCCAAAAAATATTCATTAGTCTTCCTTTCTTATTATAGTTAATTTCATAGAAAAATCTAATAACCTGTTTTTTTTCATTCTAATGAACATCTCATATACTACTTCCATGTCTCCTGCTCCCAACCTCTATTGTATAAATATGTTCATAAGATTAAGGCAATCCTTTTATAAATCTATCATATTTTCATACTCACTCACAACAACAATAATAGACTTTGTATTTATGTACTGTTTAATCACACAATAATCATTTATTTCTAATATTTCTCGCTTGGTTACCTACAAATTGACGTTGATTTATAAATTACTTGGAATGAATTCATAGTTATGCATATCTTGAGACTTGGTTTTGATATAAATAACTTCATCAAACTTATAACATATAGGAACATTGAATCTAATTCTTCCACTTGATTTTAGTTTCGTTATATGTAATTACCTTCATTTGTGCATATGACCTTGATAATATAACTATTATGCTCTTACAATCTTCATTATTGTCTTTGATTCATCCCTTTATAACAACTACAAACTTGTGACACCTAGCATGCTTTTGGTACAAATAAAATATCAATTCATAACTTTCAAACTTTGTTCCCATTTCAAGACCCACTTCTATCTTATTGTTCTCCATTCAACTATGTGAGGTTTCACTTTAAAGAACTCTTCTTGTTCGCCAAGTCATTACTTATCTCCATTACCCAAGTGCATTATAATAAAAATATCACAATTATTATTTTAAAAAATATCACTATATTATATAAATTATACCATTGAATTATACAACACCTACCATTATAATATGAATAAAAAAACTACGCATATCATATAAGATTTCACACTATTAGGTGGGTCATATTAGAACATTAGCTATTGCACAAAAGGAATGGATCTTCTTTCTTATTCTTCGTTTTAGAATTTTCTTCCCTCTTGACTTTGGCAACTTTCACTTAAAATAAATACCAATTTTTTATTTATAAATTTCTAATAAATGCCATCAAATCCTCTAGAACTCTACATCTTATATATATATATATATATTGTAGATATTTGGCCATTGGACCAATAGTTATAATAGCTAATTACGATATAAAAACTTAAAACCTCACCTTAGGCTAAGCATAACACTCTAGGCAAGAAAATAGAAATACTAATGGCAAGTGAAAATGATTACTTACTACGACCATTGTATCCTTACTTGGTTAATAACGTAAATACAATAGTAAATCACGTTCGAAAATGAAAAATAATAAACAAAAACTTGCTAAGTTGTTTTACATATTAAATGTAGAGGTTCACAATGGCAAGTTTAAAGAAAATATGAACATAACAACATAACATGATAGACAACAAGAACAGGTAATCTTTCAGTAAAAGAGAGAAATTCTTTTAAGTTCTTTGACATGTTTATCCCTAATCATAATTATAATTTTGGATGTCAATTAATTCTAAAACAACAGTAATAATAACTCATTTATACAACAGATACTACTATATTTCAAATAAAATAACTACAAATATCATAAAATTTTTCACATTGATTATACATGTATCATATTGGGATATTATTATACATGAGTAATGGATCTTCTTCCTTGTTTTCCTTTTTAGATTCTTCTTCCATCCTCACTTTGGTAACTTTCACTTAAAACAAATAGAAACTAAGTTGGAACTAATGTCAACACCAAATTTTGATTTACAACTTACTAATAAATACCACCAAACCTCTTGAACTCTACCTCTTATATCTCATATCAACATTACCACTTATGACTCTCATATATGTATGTACAACTCTCAAAGTTTCAAATTTTAAATGCCAATATGATTACAAACAATGTAGATATCTAGATATTGGACTAATAGCTATAATAGCTAATTATGACATACAAAACTTAAAACCTCACCATAGGACAAGGATAATGCTCTAGAAAGAACAAAGAAATATTAATGGCAAGTGAAGATGGTTACTTACTACGAGACTTTTACGCTTGCTTGGTTAATAACATAAATATAGTAGTAGATCACATATGATAATAAAAATGAAATAAAAAATGATCTTGCAAAGTTGTTTTACAGGTCAAATAAAGAAGTTCACAGTGGCAAGTTTCAAGAAAATGATGAACATAGCAACAAAACATGATAGGTACTAGGAATAACAAAACTTCGGTGCAAGAGATTAATAAATTCTTTTAAGTTCTTTGGCATATTTATCCTTAATCATATTAATTACAATTTTGGCTATCAAATAACTCTAAAAAACATAAATAATAACTCATTTTTTCAAATATTCTTTAGTTTTATATGGAGAGTGATGATCATTGATGACCATTACTTTACTATAAAAGGGCTTTCTATATTAAAATGTAGTAAATTGTGTAACCTTCTTCATATGTTGAATATGTAATGAAAAGGGGAAGTTAGCTTTGGTTTGATGATAAACACCCCTTCAGATTCTCACCTGCATTGTTGTTATAGAGAATAAGCTAAAGAATCCATGTGCCTTTTAATTCTAGAGGGTTACAAATCTTAGTTGACGGATAATGGTCTTGACCACTTAGATATTCTATGCTAGGCCCTTAGTAAGTATTAGGAACCTTATACCTCTTTTGCCTAATTATTTCCATACTCTAGTCTATTCATCCCTTTGGTTCCTTCACCAATTTTCTAATATAGATAGCCTTCAAACCTTTTGTGCAACTTGTATGCCGATTTATTTATAAATTTCTAATAAATACCAACAAATCCTCTAGAACTCTACATCTCATATATATATATATATGTGCAAATAATGTAGATATTTAGGCATTGGACCAATAGTTATAATAGCTAATTATGATATAAAAACTTAAAACCTTACTTTAGGCTAAGCACAATACTCTAGACAAGAAAATAGAAATGCTAATGGAAAGTGAAAATGATTACTTGCTACGACCATTGTACCCTTACTTGGTTAAAAACATAAATACAATAGTAAATCACGTACGAAAACGAAAAATAAAAAACAAAAACTTGCTAAGTTGTTTTACATATTAAATATAGAGGTTCGCAATGGCAAGTTTAAAGAAAATATGAATATAACAACATAACATGACGGACAACAGGAACAAGTAATCTATCAGGAAAAGAGATAAACTCTTTTAAGTTCTTTAACATGTTTATCCTTAATTATAATTATAATTTTGGATGACAATTAATTCTAAAACAACAGTAATAATAACTCATTTATACAACAGATACTACTATATTTCAAATAAAATAACTATACATATCATAAAATTTTTCACACTAATTAGACATGTATCATATTGGGATATTATTATACATGAGTAATGGATCTTCTTCCTTGTTTTCCTTTTTAGATTCTTCTTCCATCCTCACTTTGGTAACTTTCACTTAAAACAAATAGAAACTAAGTTGGAACTAATGTCAACACCAAATTTTGATTTACAACTTACTAATAAATACCACCAAACCTCTAGAACTCTACATCTTATATCTCATATCAACATTATCACTTATGACTCTCATATATGTATGTACAACTCTCAAAATTTCAAATTTTAATTGCCAATATGATTATGAACAATGTAGATATCTAGATATTGGACTAATAGTTATAATAGCTAATTATGACAAAAAAACTTAAAACCTCACCTTAGGACAACGATAAAGCTCTAGAAAGAACAAAGAAATATTAATGGCAAGTGAAAATGGTTACTTACTACGAGACTTTTATGCTTGCTTGGTTAATAACATAAATATAGTAGTAGATCACATATGATAGTAAAAATGAAATTAAAAAATGATCTTGCAAAGTTGTTTTACAGGTCAAATAAAGAAGTTCACAGTGGCAAGTTTCAAGAAAATGATGAACATAACAAGACATGACAGGCACCACAAGTAAATAAACTTCGATGCAAGAGATTAATCAATTCTTTTAAGTTCTTTGACATATTTATCCTTAATCATATAATTACAATTTTGGCTATCAAATAACTCTAAAAAAACATAAATAATAACTATTTTTTTCAAATATTCTTTAGTTTTATATGGAGAGTGGTGATCTTTGATGACCATCACTTTACTATAAAAGGGCTTTCTATATTAAAATGTAGTAAATTGTGTAACTTCTTCAAACATTGAATATGTAATGAAAAGGGGAAGTTAGCTTTGGTTTGATGATAGACACTCCTCCAGATTCTCACCTGCATTGTTGTTATAGAAAATCAACTAAAGAATCCACATGCCTTTTAATTCTAGAGGGTTACATATCTTACTTAACGGATAATGGTCTTGACCACTTAGATATGCTATGCTAGGCCCTTAGTAAGTATTAGGAACCTTATACCTCTTTTGCCTAATTAAATCTATACTCTAGACTGTTCATCCCTCTGGTTCCTTCACCAATTTTCTGACATGGATAGCCTTTAAACCTTTTGTGCAACTTGTATTCTGATTTAGCCTTCTTTGATTTAAACATCATATCCCCAAAGCTAATTTTATCTACTAATTAGCTTTTAAGATGAAGCTAAATACTACAGACCAATTTTGTCATGTGGACTCCAAATCTTGTCCAGAGCACAATGTAGCAGTTAAATCCGATAACCTCCTATGTTTTTCTTGTATCTCCTTTAACAAACTTGACTAATAATTCTAACTCTTAGTACGTAACTCTCAGTATCTCCTATATTGTCATCACTAGTTACTACGTCTAGAGAAATGAAAGACTATTGAGAAACCAAGCATCTTCCTCTATATAGATGTGCAGAGCAATATAATTCAAATGACAAGAAACCTTTATTCTTAAAGCTCCTAACCTTTGCTTAGTCACGCCTTTGCACTGAAATAGAAATATGAAAAGCTATTCCTGTAATTGATTCCTCTTGATCATTTGAATTTGCAGAAGATATGAATTTGACATACTGTATCTGGTAATGTTGCCAACTTGTAGGCTTATATGGTACTCCTTTTCATATAATATAATATAACTTTTATCTCTCAGTTAAAAAATTGATGGAAGCCTACTTGGTAAAATTGTGAACAACTTGTTTTATCTACTTTTATTTTTTATTAACAAATTTTTGTTCGGTTTATTTTTCATTTTTATTTCCTTCTTTTTTCTCAAACTCGTTCAAAATTTTATTAGTTTATTTTATTCCAAATTTTCATTTTGGTTTCTTCCTACTTTCAACATAAAAATTGAGTTTTAGTTTTCTATTTTTATTTTTCGTTATAATAACATTTTGAGAATTGTATAATAAATATAACCTAAATTTAGAATATCTTAAAAACATTATTTTCAAACTTTCAAAAAATTATATATATTAAATAATTTTTTAAAATATTTAATTTGAAACATTTATATTAATTTTAAAAATAAAAATTATTTTATAAATAAAAATTGTCAAAAGCATTATTATTTATTTATTTATCTTTAATAAAACATGATGAATTATTAGTAAATATCATATGATACATTAGAATAGAATTAGTTACATAATTAATTCATAAAATTTATTTATTTATAACTTTTATTTAATATTTTACTATTATCAATAATAAAATGAAATTATATTATTATTAACAACTAAATAAACTCTTATTTTTGTTTTGGAAAAATAACACCAAAACTAAAAACTAATTGGACATGGAATATTAGTTTTTATTTCGGAATTTACGGAAACACCCCTAGAAAAGCCGTTAGTCTGACGATGTTGTCTGAATTAAAACAAAACATTTTTTCCAACGGCTACTTTCAATTGAGTGAAGAACACAGTTTCGTCTTTTAAATCTTCTCGTACTTCTCGCCATTTCTAGCCAAAGAACAATAAGCGAAGTGCCCACTTCCACTCAACGCTCCTTCTCTCTGTTACTGTGTCTGTCTCTGTTTCTGTGTGTGTGTGAAGAGAATGGAGGACCCACACTCTTTAACTATCAATGGAGAGGAACGAAACGGAGACGAGTTCTATGAGCACATCGAAGCGCCCAAGTTCGTTGATCTTAACGCACCCGATTCCCATCACCCAGGAGATGATCGCTACTGGTTCTGTTTACGAGTTGGTGAGTGATTTCTCAGTCGTTTTCAACATAGGCCGTGGTAAATTTTGGTGGAGTTTGTCTCGTGCTTTTCCATCCTTAGTTTCCAAGTTGAATATCCTCATTTGCGATCTCAAGTTTTGATAGTTTCTTCTCAATGGTTGTTCATATGATAATGTTGGAGGCTTGGAAAAAAATTGGAATTTTTTGTTTATGTCGGTTGAATCTTGAAATCATTTGTTTGATTGCTGAAATTTTTTGTGGCGCACAGAAGAAAAGAAACGATTTTCCTTTTCTTTTTGGCATTCTATTCGATGGTACAACGAGGACAAGTTCATGTTGACTTTACGTTCTTCAAAATTTTACTTCAAGTTCAAGCATGAATTTAGTTATATCATCTTCTGAAGTTTATTCTTCAGAATAAGCTTTTTTTTACTGAGTTATTGTTGTTGTATCTCCTGAAGTTTATTCTATTTCTTGGCTAAGTGAGAGTGAGACAATGTCTGCATATTTGAGTCGATATCTGTTGAAATAGTCCTGTTCTGAGTCCTGAGATTTTATCTTCTGGTTATAATGCTCTTCAAGAGCTAACTTTTTAAATCTCATTGTAAGTTTAATTGTTTCACAGGATGTGACCAAAAGCACGAGGAGGAACTGGATCCTGAAGCAATTGACAAAAACTTTGTTCTTCGGGTTTGTTTAAAATGCTACAACCCTATTATCTACTTCTCTTATATATCCTATGTTGGTATTTCAACTGCTGCACTTGGACACAACCTTAATTAGTTTCATTCTCCAGGTCATGGCTGCAAGAAGTCCCAATATACGCCTTCGAAAAGCATTATATAGAAAAGACAGGTTTGTTGGATGAAGATCTTTCAATAACCATAACATTCTTTGTTTCTTGAGTCCTAACTCCGTTTGCCATTTTAATGAATGTAGCACAAAGGTAAAATGTCCACAATCAGTTCCTCCTAAACTGTCCAAGCCTAGAATATCGAGATTGGCCCTGATCTCTTCCATGTCTAAAAGGATGGCTGATCCCAAAGTTTCAGTCAATCCTCATTCCAAGCATCACAAAACTCCCAATACAAAGTTGAAGCAATCTTCTGTTAGAACCAAAGCTCAAACCACTCCAGCTAACAAAAAGAGTATGCCAAATCCAGATGCATTTCGGAGCGTTAGGAACCCAAAAGTACGACCCGTCCTTGTACCAAAGAATAAAGTAGTAGCCAAAGCTTTGGTATTTCATTCACCAAAAAAGAGGCTAAAGACTTCTGTAGAACTGAAAACACCTTTGAAGACATTATGTGAAGCGATGAAGAAGCTTCAGGTCACTTCGGCAAAGAAACACGTATTAGGGTCTGATAGACCATTGCCTTCTGACGTTCCAAGAAAACAGTTAAGAGGAAGAGAGGTTAAAAGCAGGGTTTATGATGCACTGCGTTGTCAAAATGGAAAAGGCCAGGATGCCAAGTCTTCTAAATGTATGAAGGGAAAGAAAGAAGTGAAGAACTTGTCGCAACATCGTTGCCCTCTGACTCATGAAGGGACTGAAAATGACTCCAGTGATATGGAGATTGAGGAGAAATCAAGGAAAGGGTCCCTAGTGGAAGTGATCGCTAATCCTCAAGGTGATGAAGGAAATACAAACGCAGGGACTTTGATAACCGCAGAAGCCCCAAAAGTAACAATGAATGATAACAGAGATGAAGCCTTTACAGACTCCACCAGAATTGGCTTGCAGTCCCAATCAAATTTAGCAGAAAATGATCTTCATTCACTGCACTCATCAAATTGTGAAGGAAGTGGGATCTACGAAGGAAAGAGTCAAATAGAGAAAACCGAGTCATGTTTGAAGACCAACATTGACATTGATGATAAGGAGAATAATGGCGAAGTCATGGAGATTGATGACAAGGAAAACAACTCTTCGGTTTCTGACGATAACAGGTAAATAGTTTCTGTACATTTTCTTTTTATTATTCTTGTTTCTGAAGGTTTTATTATTAATTTTTCCTCCATCACTTATCAATCTACTTTTTTTCTCTAGGCATTGTGATGTTAAGACTAACCATTTAGGAAAGAAAGTTCGTGCAAATCAGAATCCAAAAGGCACGCAGGTGACTACCGCTCATTATCTACCATTTTATACTTATTACAGGTAGTGTGATCCTCTTTTCTTTCCTGACTTTGTGTTTGCACATTTCAAAATGGTACAGGTGGTTAGAACAATAAAAAAGTCATCTAAAGAGAGCTCTAAAATGGATGCTCAAGAATTGAAGAATAAAAAGTCTAAGCCTACAAATCCCAGGCCTTTTAGGCTTAGAACCGATGTATGTAAATTTAATGCATATGCTTGCTAGTTGTTACAATGTTGGTTAGATTGTTATTAAAGATGAATAATATGTTTGCAGGAAAGGGCTGTAAAGGAAGCAAACTTGAAAAAGAAGCCTCTGAAAGAAATCACATCATTTTCAAGGTTCCCACAAGGAAACACAGAAAGAAAAAATCAAAGTACACTCGAGGTGAGTTCCCCTTAATAGATGAGATACATCATAAGCTTTTTAGTATCATTTTTGTATTAACTAAATAAATTCCTCAAATTGATTATAGATCAGTGTAAAGAATCGTGAACAGAGCGAATGTGGCAACCACACGTGTGAAACCAATGACAAGACACCTAATACAATACGTACAGATCAATCTGTAAGTCATCTTTTTATTAAGGCAAAGGGAAATTAGCACTTGGAAGCACTATGTGATCATTTGACCATACCTTACTATGTGTTAATATTTGTGTAGCGAAAGCCGAATTCCAGCTTGAAAATTTCGAAAGAAAGAAGGGGACTAAAACTGTCCACTACCCCGCAGAGACACACAATTTCTTCGCAGCAGAAACTTGTGTCTACACCACTCCATACAGCAGATAAGATGGCTAAAAGTTCTGGGAATGGCTTCAAGAGGGCAAAATCACCTTCTATCATACATGTTACAAGCCCTCTAGAGTGAGTTCTTCTGATCCTAAATACCATAATAATGTAGAGTTCCTAAATACTAATACGTAGTGTTCCTGCTGTTGTAGTGCCGTATCAAGTAGTACCAGAAAGGGTCAACTCAACACAGTAAGCGAAACCACAAAGGCAAGTGAAGGGGGTGCTTTCCCTGAAGCCAAGGCTTCCAGGTCATCTCTTCATGGAAAAAGGCTCGCAACAATACCAAAGGAGCCAAATTTTCATGCTGTACATGTGCCGAAGAGCTGCACTCGGCGAGCGGCTTAGCATATTTGCACCAAACTCTTACTGCTGCCTATTCTAACCCTCATCTGTTGTTGTTGTTGTTCAATTGATTCATTGAATAGTACCTCTTTGCTTGCACTTTTTCCAATCGTTGTTGTAAACAGCTTCTGTTCTTAGATCAGTAGAAAAATTTTCTGAAATTACTTTCTTCAGCCAATCTTTTGTAACAATCAGTATAATTCTTTATTTGTACTTGTAAAGTAGGCCTGAATTGTGGCCCGTGGTTTCCAAATTATATATGTGGCCGAATCATGTTTTGGTTTCGGACTTTTTGCAAGCAAGTGATTGTGGATGCATTCAATATTTATTTCTAGAGTCCCTACTGATTGTGAGGCTAAACATGTTTATTCGTATTGTTTCCCGGTACATTTGAAGCCGTATGGGTAAAATTCGGAAGGTAAAATTCTCCGAATTTTACCTATTTATTAAATGCTTTCCTAATTTTCAAATTTTTTAAATTAAATTTTACGACAACATCAACCCAGTAAAAATTCCGTTGACACATGAGATCTGGAAAAGTTCAATAATACTTAGTCTTACTATAACTAATAAAGAGGTGATTTACAAATAACTTATATAATAAAATAAAAATAGTTGTTTATTAAATTTTAAAATCAATCGATATAATTAGTTATTGAGAATGCATATTAAGGGATTATATTTGTATTATTTATTAATCTAAAAACATGTAATACCACTCCATAAAAAGCAGTTCTATTGAATCATATTAAATTCTTAGTGTGTATTGTGCTTTGTCATAATCCCTTTTTCTTAATCTATTTATGATGGTAATTTTAGTCTGATGTTTCCAATATTTATTTTGTACATTCAATTTTCTAATAATTGGTATTAAACTTATTCGGTTAGCAACATCAATGATTTACGAAGAAATTCAACGGAAGTGAAGGCTGAGAGACATAGTATTATCAATGAAGATTCACCAACAAAAATTTGAAAAAAATTGGAAACTATTTATCTAACAAAAAATTACATAAAAATTAAAATTGTGTTAAATATAATATTTTAAAAACTGAACTAAAAGTTAAAAGTATATGACAAGAGATTTAAAATTTAAAAGGATTAACTGAAATTAAGTCGTCACAAAACCAGCTAGAGATTAAATATAATAAAAAATTTTGAAATATAATTGAAAGAGTTTGTCTTTGCACTTATCGAAGAATTTGAAGTTTAATTAAAAAAATATTAAATGAAAACCAATTATTTTATTTTAGTTTATAAGAACTTTTTATTTACAAAAATTGTCCGATTAATTAATAAATTGTTTGATTTTTAATAACAAGAATTATTAAAATATTTTGAATTGAAAAGTTAAAAATTGAATTAGAAAATGAGAATGTTTAAAGTTTTTACGATTGAACCGGTTGAATTGATTGAGTTTTTTAATCATTAATTAAATATACAAGAAAATGAAAATCTTAAGGAACACTATAGCATGTTTAACGGTCTCATGGATCAATTACAGAAATTTGATTTTAATGCTAAGAATAAGATAAGTCACTTCTACCTCTTCGCTTTTAGAATCTTAGGGTAGTTTAGATACAACACTGTATGTAAAGATATAAATCTTTATCTTTATATATGCAAACAGTTTTATCATACTACAAAACTTGAAAAGGAAAATATTTAAAGATAGACAAGGAAAAATGAAAATTACCCAATAAACGATAGGGACGTACTCCTATGATAACAGTTAAAAAAAAGTAGAGCGAAAGTGAGGTAAAGCTATTATATGTTAGCTCAACAAAGACGTGAGAAGGTATTGATAAAGGAAGAATTTTGAGAAATAAGGATTATGTAGTAAGACTCCCCAAGACATTAACTGTTACAACCTAAAATGGGCGCATGACCGGCACGTAGGACCAAGATTTGAAACCCAGATCATACATAAGCCTATTACTAGCGACAAAATAAATTCAGAACTCAAGAATGCAGTAAGTTCATACAATACAATAATAATAGTGCGTGTCAGAAAGAAGTTTTATAACTCATGAAATCATGTTACTACAGATGCTACAATACAACATAATGAAAATAAAGAAAAAAACATACATAAACGTAGGTAAGTCACAACGAACATGTCACAGAGTCACTGTTGCGAAGTTGGTGGTAGCTGACCTGAAAAATAAAGTTGAAGAGAGTCAGACATTGCTGAGTAAGCTCACACCTGTTGGGAAATCGGGTAGGAATCCGACCTGACTGCAGGGAAATAATCACGAAACTTTTTCATAACTTTTGATTTCCTGAAAATCAAGATCTCTTTAATTCTATAAAATGATTAACACAAATCATAATAAAGAAAAAACTTAATTCGTACCTTATTCTAAAGCTTGATCGTATCTTGTCGTATCCCTCGAATCGTTTTTGAAACCGATTCGCTTCAACCACCATAGCCGCACAAATGTCCGGCCTCTAACGTTATCCACAGAATGAGTTGAGAGAACTCTGTAACTCTTACGGAGAGGGTTAAGTCTGAAGTGCTAGCTCCATAGAGCTTAAGCCTATTTATAATAAACTTTGGACATTTTAGTAATTTAATTGAAATTAGAATTTATTTATAATAAGCTTTGGACATTTTAGTAATTTAATTGAAATTAAATTCTAATTTCAATTAAACTTTAATTGAAATTACAAATAATTCCAATTAAATACTAATTATGCCCATATAAAATTTAATATCTTGTATTGATCCTTATTTATTAAATATCTCATATTTAATTATAAAGTTTCTCAAACTTTATAATCAAGTCTAACTTGATTAAATTAACTTTGCTCTCTTTAACTCATTCTGTATGTGAGACCTTTTAGGTTCCTAAATAACCTTTTCGTGCCTGATTTTTTTGTGTAATTCAATCCTTTCATCAACCAATGTTTCAATTATACATAGAGTATGAAATTAATATCTACTCTATTTTGAGTCCAATCATATTAGTTCTCCACCATTAACTATTGATTCAATTAATGATGTTTGTAAACTATTTACAAAATATCGTTCCACCTTGGCCAAGGATTTCCCAAATCAATATTAATCGAGAACAATATAACATTATCCCTAATTACTTTAGGGTGATGAATCTCATTTTAATCACTCAACTACCTCTATATAGTTTATGCTACATCCAATGACTACGGATTAAAGGACCCATGATTAAATAGATCATAAGTATTATCAAAATATAACAATCTCCATACAAGATAACTTTGATGACTTCAAGTCAAAGGATCACTTATACAATTATCACAATAAAAATTTCATAGACATA
>JAOSBN010000178.1:41752597-41769590 GCA_027563595.1 Erythroxylum suave | reverse complement strand
AAAATGGTACATAGATTGTAACTTATGAATTATATTGTCCACATTTAAGCAACAATTTTCTATTACCACTCTCTTCATTATTCTTTTCAGTTCGTTCTAATGGTAAAGATGCAAGCTACAGGAAATAGTAGGGAAGACTGATCCATTTCTATTTGCATCCATGCATTCAGAAGGTTAGTATGGTAACCCCCCAAGAACCGAAAATGGTACATAGATTGTAACTTATGAATTATATTGTCCACATTTAAGCAACAATTTTCTATTACCACTCTCTTCATTATTCTTTTCAGTTCGTTCTAATGGTAAAGATGCAAGCTACAGGAAATAGTAGGGAAGACTGATCCATTTCTATTTGCATCCATGCATTCAGAAGGTTAGTATGGTAACACCAAAACTATAAAGACACAGGTGCTTGTCTTCTTTTCATAAGGATATTCAAAGAGAAATACATCAAGGTTCTCTTTCAATGTGAACAATCTAAGCCCATAACAGTAGGCATTGAATTGCCTTACCAGTGAGAAATCATCATCATCCCCTCTTTTGATGTTCTCTTCATTTGGAAGAAGATGAGCAGTCATCATTTCCCATTTGGTCCATGCTCTTGCTGCTTCATACTAAGAAAATATAAAGTACTCTGTAAGGGCTAACTTTAATTACAACTTGAAGCAACATGAATGTGACTCAGCAAGTTTAGAAATATTTAAGATCCAAATCAGATACAGAGTACAAAAATGCTGCAACCAACACAACTTAAAAAGAAGCATCCAACACTTACTTGTGTTTCCATATTGTCTGAGTTCAGTCTCTTCCTGTAAGCTTCAATGAAACAATCTCTTTCAGCTTCAGGGATGAGATCTCTAAATGGCTCCCAAGCTGTCATACAAAAATGAGTCAAGAAATAAAGTAGTTTGATAGGGTATTTGCAATATGAAGCAATCAAGTCGAACGAGTTAAGAAGAAAAAATTTCTACCTCAAAGTGCTTATAACTGATTTTTAAAATAAACTAAATTAAAAAACATTCCATTCCACATACTAAAAGGGAACACGGAATATTAGGATTGCAGGTATAAATACAAACCAGTAAACCTTAGGTGGTAATATGCAAAATCTTCTAATCGAAAAAATGACAAGAAGATGGAATACTGCGTGAACTCATGAATATTGCACCGAAGTTTTTTTTCACATACTGAAAGGATTTACTTAAACATTTTTGCTAAATGAAATATCCAAAACTTGAAACCTACCTGCCACTAATGATTCTTATTAATTGCAACACATAGTCAACAATCCAATAGCTAGGTATTAACATATGTTTTTCATTATCCACTATATCATCTAAGCAACAGTATCCAGCATACCATCGGGGAATATAGCAGCAGCACCACCCTCATAAAACCAATCAATCTCTTTCTTCCGCAATAAAAAGATCCCTCTGAGGACCAAACCAGTGACCTTACAGGATATCAAATGAATAGCACCCATATATGATGTTATTAACCAACCAATTGAACTTCAAACAAAGAAACAACAACAACTGAAGAACCGGATACCTTTTCAGGATGAGATTGGCTGTATACAAGTGCCAATGTACTTCCCCATGACCCACCAAATACCTGCATAATGCAGAAAAAAAACATAAAATAAGATTAACATTCCAAATGCATCCAAGCTGAATGCCTGTAAAGACTTCCAGCAACGCAGAAGTTATCATCTTTTGTTTACAGTTCAAGAATCATAGGGAAATCTGACCTGCCATTCTGGAATTCCCAAGTGTTCTCTTAGTTTTTCAATGTCATTGATAAGGTCCCATGTCGTGTTTTCCTCCAAGCAAGCATGAGGTGTACTCTTTCCTGCACCTCGCTAGGAAAGCCCACAAAACAGTAAGGTTAAGTAGGATCAATAAAAATGACGATGACATCCTCATAAGGAGTAGCTGGATGGCCATAGTAACCTGATCAAATAGAATGATTCTGTAAAAGTCAGGATCAAAAAACCTTCGATTACTAGGTGTTGTTCCTCCCCCTGGGCCTCCATGGAGAAAGACTACTGGCTGCAGAGGATCATATTCATTACACCGCACAGAAAAGATGTCACATATTAATTTGCCATTCGGCTATTACTATTGTACAGGACACAACGATTGAATAGATACAAGAACGTAGAGTATATGACTGAAAGATGCATAATCAGAAAGAAGGATCCACGGACAGAAGTAGAGATATTAAGCACATTCAAACCACTGCCGGAAATTCATCAATCCCAAATCACCTTCTTTAAGCGCCAGGACATCATTCTCATCAGAAATTATCTTATGAAAATCCAGATTCAGCCATTCCAAGACACTTATTCATGGGCAGACACCATATGCCACATGGTATTTAATCTAACAAGGTAACTTCTAGTGAAGTCTCCAACAACATCACAGACATCAAAGAATATGAACAAGTTCCAGGAACCACATGTTTTTCAAGAGAAGATATGTAAAAGAATTGAGTCAAACTCATTTCATCAGCATCAGAAGTGACGGCAGATTCAGGGGGCATCCGTTAAAAATAAAAGTGGAAATGCCCCTCAATCTACAACTCTAAACAGCTATTACCACTTGCAAGTAGCTCTAGAATCGATATAAACACTTAAGGAAACTACGAAGGATATCATCAGGAATCTAATTAGTACACATATTTTGTTTGGTGGTCAAAGCTTAAAGCTCCTCCACTTAATTCTTGCATCAAGACTACAGTAATGTGGTACAAATAAGAGTATCAAATTATCAATTCAAGGTTCAAGGATATCATCAGGAATCTAATTAGTACACAAATTTTGTTTGGTGGTCAAAGCTTAAAGGTCCTCCACTTAATTCTTGCATCAAGACGACAGTCATGTGCTACAGATAAGAGTATCAAAGTAGCAATTCAAGGTTCACATGGTAACAACCCCACCACTCCAACAGCCCCACCAAAGGCATCCTAACTTTACAGGTTTACGGTATCAAGTCAAATCATTCCAATTCAAAATAAAAACTTCAACCATGCAACTCACATGCCCACTGGGATTTCCAGACTGCTCGTAGTATATGGCATGAATATCCGAAACCCTCAAAAAACCAGTATCATACGGTTCAATCGGAGGATAAAGGTTCCGATTTGATTCAGGCAACTCTTTGCTTGGTTCCATCAACTCGTTCTCGTACTTATAATCGAGATTTCCGACTCGCAGCACCAAGTTCCTTCTCCCTGCAACAACAAACAGTGAATAGACAATCTAGTTACAACCCATGTATATAAGCATAATAAAGTTGTAATTTTTCACATAAAGCTCTAATCTTTTAGAATTCACATCATCAATTGCTTCAACATAGAATGTATCTATGAATAACTAGAGAGAGAGAGAGAGTTAACTGGTGTAGGGAGGAGGCAAGAGAAAGGGAGAAGAGAGATGTAAAGGCAAAATAGGTTTGACGTTTGAAGAGCACACAAGGGAGAGAGAGGGACGAATGACACTGAAAACTGAACGTGAAATGGTAAGGCCTATTAAACCCATTTGCTATTGGTCGCTGCTCATGTTTGATTGAAAGCTTATCTATTTTATCAGAATCCAAATTCCAAGTCCTTTCAATTTGTGTTTTCTACAGGTCCTTGCATACCTTGTATCTTTCTACAGATCCTTGCATACCTTGTATCTTTCTGATGCTTGTTCTTGATTGTACATATTAATTGATCTTATAAAATTCTAACCAGGGACAAGGAAGCACGTACAAAGTTCTAATCTTGACTTGCTTTGCATTAGATTAGAAAGAAATTTAACAATTTTGAATGTTAGCTGGCTATTGGCAGTCATTTTCAGGTGTAACATGGTTTAGATTCAAGCTGAGAACATGTGTCTGCCTGTTCATTCTATGAAGAAAATAGGAGACTGAACCAACAAGTGGCTTTTGCCACTCAAGTATGATTTGTTCTGTTAAAAATGCGTGCCTACTTAAATCACAAATATTGAAAGCAAATATTCTCATTACATTTAACAGTATTCTGTTTTCGTTTTTGTTTATATTTTTATTTTTATCCAAAAAATACAAAACTTATAATTTTATTATTGATACTTCCATTCCATAAAACTTATAATTTATGATATGAAATTTAAATTCAAGACAAGGAATAATTTGAAATGTATGAGATTAACTACAACTGTTATCTATAAATTCATCAAGACATCTATACTGTAGCTTAAATTGACAAGCAAGATATTATTCATCGTGTAAATTTGCATTTTGTCTATTACATTCTAAATTCCGAGTATCTATAATCTACAGAGGCTATGCCTTCAAAACCAGTTTCTATAAAATGCTACAACCGAAAGCAAGACTTAATGTTACAGCTCCTGATAAGTCTAATACATCAACACCTCTTCCACTTTTTTATGATTGTGAGGAGATATGATCCCTCTAAACTGCCATTTCTCTAACCACAAGTGAACTAGCTGCTATTCTTGGATTTCTGGTTTACAGCTTGTCATCGATAATTATGTCGGTAAGTTGACTAGGACCAGCTTCCTCTAGCATTTGGACTACCGTTCTCATGGAGGGCCTTACTGATGGGATCTCTGCTGTGCAGTGGATGGCTATTTTTAACACCTTTATGGCGTCTTCCTTTTGGGCCTTTGAGATGTTTGAATCCACTACGTCAAGCAAACTTTCTTTGCTCTTCATCTTGCAGCGAAGCCAATTAACTATGTCCTTTGCTTCTCCAAACACAGGTTCAATCGGTCTCTTACCTGAGACCAATTCCATCAGGACTACACCGAAGCTATACACGTCACTTTTCTCGTTTACCTTGTAAGTGTATGCGTACTCTGAAAACAAAAGCACAAAGACAGCCATTGATCAATAAACTGCTACATCAGGTACGAACAGGCACATGAAACTACATTTCAGAAACTTGTACATACGCAGATATGAAGAATCTTAATTGAGAGAGTATGAGATGAATGTTAGTACTTAAAATTTATCTGTAGCTTGACAAATTTAGATTAGCTGCTCTAATCCTGAAAGAATGAGAATATAGAGGGAAACAAACTTTAAAGGACCAGAACATTAGACTTTACCAGGAGCAATGTATCCGTAAGTGCCAGCAATTTGACGAGTCCAGTCCCCTCCACCACCAGCCTGCAAAATCTTTGCAAGTCCAAAGTCAGCTATTCGAGGCTTCCAGTCCTCATCCAACAAAATGTTGCTGGACTTCACATCACGATGGATCACTGCTCTATCACAACCATGATGCAAGTATTCCAATCCCTTTGCTGCTCCTACTGCAATTGAATGCCTCAAATCCCATCCCATCTGGATCTTGTGACAAGAGTGCAGCTGATCCCACAAGCTCCCATTAGGCAGGTACTCGTAGACCAGCAGATTGCTATCATCACTGGTGATGCTACAATATAGTTTCACAACGTTTACATGCCTGACAGCGCTTAAGGTGGCTACCTCTGCTTCATACTCTGATGACCGCGAATTTCTTTTTGCAAGCATGGCTGAGCTGCTTCGGTTGCTTTTCTGATCACCAGAAGTTGTTGCCCAAATATGTTTCACTGCCAGCTCATTTCCATTACCAAGTACAACCTTGTACACATTCCCTGACCCTCCCTTGCCAATCAAATTCTCAGACTTGATGGAATCTACAATATCCTTTTCATCAAAACTTAGAATTCTGAATGATTTCATGTCCCAGCTGGAACTCTGCCTCAAAGGATGATCAAGACTGTTGCGTCTTGATTTTGTGAGCAAGAGGTAACATGATGAGAAGACTAAAACTAACATTCCAGTTGCTAAACAAGCTAAAATTACTCTAAGATGAGTGGAACTTCTAGCATGATATGAACATGCTCGAGTATCCTGTAGATCTTGGCTACATAAGCCAGGATTTCCTTTGAGGCCATCACGAAAAGCACCAATGGATAAGGATTCAGGTATCATACCAACTAACTGGTTATTTGAAAGGTCAAGATTGCTTAGTTTCAGGGATGAAAAAGTAGCTGGAATTTCACCTGAAAACTTGTTGTTGGACAAATTCAAGGAGTTCAAATTAGGCAAAGAACCAAGACTCGCTGGGAGATTCCCGGAAAAGGAATTGCCAGAAAGGTTTATGTCAGTGAGAGAGACACAAGAACTGAATGAGTCCGGCAAGATACCTGAAAAAAGGTTTCCATTCAGATAAAGACTTGATAGTTTCTTCAGGTCTCCAATTCTTGCTGGTATCTGACCAGAAAATTGATTCTGGCTCAACTGAACTGACACTAATGAAGAAGCTTTTGATATTTCCACAGGCAGTTCACCAGAAAATCGATTGTTAGATAAAACCAACAATCCGAGAGACTTTGCATTGCCAATATCCGGTGTCATATTACCTTCAAATTGGTTCATGCTGAGATCAAGGACCGAAAGGTTTGGCAAGCCCCATACTCCAGCAGGAATTGTACCAGAAAGTGAATTGTTGTTTACACGCATTCGAACCAGAGACTTACAGTTCGCATAGCCTGCTGGAACCTGGCCAGTGAACTTGTTCTGCAGGATTAGAAAATCAGTCATTTTACCATTTTTGCACATGTCAGATGGGATAGGACCAGTCAAGAAATTCTCTGAAACATCGATGTACTTGAAGTCTGCCAACGAGCCTAGTTCTTGAGGAAGTGAACCTGTGAGCTGGTTCCTATAAAGAGATAACTCCACAAGGTTCTTGAATTGACCAAACTGAACAGGCAATGCACCAGAAAATCGGTTTTCAAAGAGCTGCAGAGAAGCAAGTTGGGTCAATGATTTCAACTCCAGAATGTCACCCTCCAACATATTTTGGGAAGCGTCAAAGTTTACCAGGCTTGTCAGGTTTCCAATTCCTACCGGAAGTTTTCCTGTCAATGAATTATTGTAAAGCTCAAGCTGCCTAAGCTTGGTCAACTTTAAAATTCCTGGCGGGATTTCTCCAAGTAACAGATTGTCTGAGAGTTCGAGATTTTCAAGCAGAGTAAGATTTGATATACTGTCCGGAATCTGTCCTTTGATGGTGCAGTTGGTAAGATAGAGCCAATTCAACTTGTTAAGCTTCACTACCTCAGCGGGAAATGAGCCCGTTGCATCAAATGGATTGTCACCGAGACTTAAAAAAGTAAGACTCGTAAGATTTTCCAGTGAATGCCATGGGAAAGACCCAGAAAAACCGCTGTTGTTCAGATTCAAGATTGTCAATTCGCGTAGACTAGACAAGTCAGGTACACTTCCACTAAAATAATTGAATCCCAAATCCAAAACCTTTAAGTTTGAACAATTTCTCAAGTATTCGCTGATGTCACCGTGCAAAAGATTTGACCCCAGAGAGATTTTCTCCAATGAACCTAATCCGCATATTGAATCAAACGGTAGAACACCCTCAAGTTGTTGTTTGGGAAGATTGATTTCAGTGACATGTCCATCGACATTGCAAAAGATCCCTGTGAAGTTGCAAGCAGAATTCTCCCGTGTCCATGTACTGAACACATTTGTTCTTGAATTCTGGAGAGCAGACTTGAAGTTCAGAAGCAGTTGAAGCTCATCTGATTGGGACAAACAAAACAGATTCAGCAAAACAAGAAAGAAAACCAGCGAACAAGGCCGTTGCCGGAAAACTATTTCCATAGCCGGTCGGCGTACGTATGTACGTTCGTTATTGTCCATCAACAATGACGGTGTTTTAAGTAAGAGAGAGAGAGGGAGAGTAGTAAAAAGTTGACGAACATGGAAGGTGGTTAGAGTATCATCTATCAACACAATTGAAGCACGAGGTTGGCTTTGAAAACCTTTGAGGTCCGTTCACATGAATAGGTGAGAAGTGAACATGAGAAGGACAAATTATGTACGCAAGCAAGGAACTAGAAGCAATGGGTTGCCGCAAAACTAGAAGCTGATGTGGTGTCGAGAGTCAAAAATTCAGGTGCGAAATGTCAGCAACTTGAGAATAAACAGAATTATAAAAAAAAAGCTCCTGCTCGTAGGACTAATGGACGCCCAACAGGGTTGACGGATGACTCCGTAAGCTGCCACTTGGAGCAGATATGGTTAATGCCTTTAGTTGTTGAGACTGACACCTGACACCCGAGACCTGCTTCTTTATTTCTTTTTCCACAGTTTGCTTCTTTCCTGAAACCAAAGAAAGAAAGATAAGACTTCATAAATTTTTTAAAACAACAAATTTTAAGTTTCTTTAATATTCAAATTAGTGATTCAATATTTGTTTGTTTACAATATCTTCAGATCCTCATGTTACACATCATTCTACCACATACTGTAGGCTGAACCCTTTCTATGTGATTTGCAGGTTTAACTGGATTTCCTGCGTTATGAATTTACTATTTGTTTCCAAATGACTTTTTCCATAAAAGTCTCTTCAAGTCATATTCATTCGGGTTTTTTTTTCTTGACATCCAAACAAGATTCAGAGGGAAAAAAGGAAAGTCGGTTTGAGGAAAACTAGGCAACTAAATGTGCAATTTGTTCCTTTGAACTGATGTCTGCCCAACTTTCACAGAAAAAGAGAAATCGACTGTAGTAGATAATAGGATGGTTTTGTGTCTTTCTGCATATACATTTTGACAATTGCTCATCCCACCAGAAATTTGGTGGAATAAGACAAATCATATGATGCATTGCATCAATTGAATATGTAAAATAAGAAAGAGTGGGAAAAAAAGTAGTGAAACAATTCCATAAATATCTTTGTTTAACATCATAAATTATAAATTACTCTTATAATAATCTTAAAAAATAATTGTATTTATAAAGTAGAGTAATAATTAAAAATGTTCCATTCTTAAAAACTTATAATTACATTAATTCTTGATAATTTGACGAAAAATATTTAAAATTTTCATATAATTATAGATTGTCATCTGATAAAGATTCTTCATTTGTAACTAGAAGATTATAAATTTGAGTTACGAAAATAGCATGCAAAAGAAAGACTGCCTATGTTGGTAATCATCTCTTAACCATTTCAAAGTGAAGAAGCCTTGTGTAATGGGATAGGATAGTTGTGTTTTATGAATTGTCAAAGTTCGGTATATAAAAAGTTATCTAGAAAGTATCAAATAGGCACTAAAAGTTCAATGATTTGGAGTCAAAGGTAATGAGATCAGTATGCAGCAGAGATAATATAATTGCATGATCAAAAGGAAGAAGAACAATACTTTCCCTATAATATCCATGTTTACGAAACTTTAGCCAATGGCTAGGCTGCAAGAACAAAAAAGTAGTGTAACGTCGGCTGGAGATTTAACCAACGAAGTCAAAGTATTTCTGTGATAGTAACCAAAGTTGAATCTTATAATTACATTTTAAGAAAGTTTGTTTCTTCGTTGATGTTTATAAGATAATATATCAACCTCTAATCAACATTCTACAAGACAAGAACAAGACTGCAATGGGAATCAAAAGGTAGCTAATGAGAAAATATTATAAAGAAAGGATCAATATCACAGACTGTAACAAATGGGACAAAATCTCTTACCTAATGATAGAATAGAAAACAGAATCTTATCAAATTAAAAAAGAAAGTAGTGTTCCTTTGTTGAATGCCATGGGAAGTGCGTTTTGTTTTATGTTAGTCAGATGAAGTAAAGTTCCTTTTCCTTCATTTCCAGGAAAAAGCGTTCTGACGACAAATTGAGCCTCCATACATTTGTTAACCCAAACTCGATTACCCATAAGCTAAACTCAAGACTACCTATGATCCACCACCCAAATTAACTTTACCCAAATTTACTTTATCGAACAAGAAAAACCCTAGTTGTCTTCGTTGACTCTGCTTCCTCGCTCGTCTGGATATTAAAGTTTGAACTTTCTAAACTGAAGATGTTCTGTTTCATTGGCTACAAATGCACATGATAAACACACCCATTTGTATTTTATTGTCTTTGGTAAAAAGTCGATTTTCTGCCGTGTTCTAGCTGCCCACCATACCCACCTATCTTCTTTACTTTGTTTAGTTTTATTTATCTCTGTCTCGCGCGCTCGCACCTAACCAAGATCTGTCAATCCATTTCATTTCAACCCTGTACAAAGCTTATGAGACATTAAATTGAGCCTTCAACTGTATCATATTCTTTGTCATTCCACGTATATTCTTGACTCAAAGCAATAAATCTTATGTCTATGAAAAAAACTGCAAGGATTAGAGACTTCAGTTATGCAATAAAACTGGAAAAAAAACAAATATAAATTTTAACCGAATTTCTGAAACAATTGATTTTTTTTTGGTTCATTATTTCAGGTCATTGCAGATAGAAATGACTCAAGTTGCATAATAATTCCCATATTCGCATATCAGTCAAGATTCAGAGTTTGTTCACCTTTTAGGGCATTCAAAAATAGTTATTTGAGAGTCTTCTATGCTTCATTAACATCTGATGTCTTTTGTGCAAAAGATAACAAGCTTTATTTCTTAGCTCAATTAGTAGAGCAGGTGTCTTACAAAGAATACGAAAGATCTCGTATATTCAGCAACTACTAGCAACTTCCTAACTTGAAAATATGGAGAACATTATACTATTTTCTAATAATAAGAAAATAAACTTGAAACTGAAGCAATAAATTTTAGACATGTCCAACACTCCTCCTTGCCTCAATAGCTGCTGACGCGTAACTTGAATCACAAAGCTTCAAATCTAACTTTAGAGAGAGCCTTCGTGAAAATATCTACATTTTGAACTTCAGTCCTACAGTAGTGTATACTAACTTCCCCTTCTCTCTGAGATTCTCTCAAGAAAAATAATTTGATTTTAAAGTGCTTTGTCTTGCCATGGAACACTGGATTAATGGAGATAGAAATTGCAGCCTGATTATTAATGAAGATCTATGTTGGCTCAGTTTGTTCCATATATAAATACGAAAGTAATTTTCTAAGCCAAATGGCTTGATTTACAGCAACAGTTGCTGTTACATATTGCACCTTAGCAGTACTTTGTGTCATAATGTTTTGTTTCTTTAAACACCAACAGGAAACTCCTGCACCAAAACTATAACAATAGCCTAGCGTACTTCTCATATCATTTACTAAGCGTCTCCAATCATTATCAGAAAATCCTTGAAACATAAAATTATGAGAATAAGAATATTTAATACCATAATCTATTGTACTGTTGACATATCTCATAACAAGTCTGGCAGCTTGAAGATGCACTTCACTAGCACAATGCAAAAACCTTGATAGTATACTTACAACAAGCATAATATCAAGTCTAGTTGCATAAAGATATAGTAAAAAACCAATTAGACTTCTATAATTGTGCTCATCAACTTTACTAGCTCCATCATCCTGACTAAATTTCCCCTTTTGATTCATTGGAGTGGAGACACTTTTGTAGCCTTCCATGTGAAATTTTTTTAGTACCTCCCTTGCATATTTTCTTTAGTATATGAAAGCACCACTGTAATCTTGCTTCACTACCATTACTAGAAAAAAAAAGTCATTAAGCCAAGGTCTATCGTCTCAAACTCACGAAGCATATCAACTTTAAAGTCCTTCACTAATTTTTCATCATTTCCTATAACCAACAAGTCATCAGCATAGATAGATACTATGGATATATCAGAATTTACCTTCTTCACGTGCAGTTTGGTTTCACTTAGACTTTTGATAAATCCAAATTCTGAAGATAATCATCAATTTTGCAATACCAAGCCTTGGGGGCTTGTTTAAGACTATATAAGGCCTCTTTTTAAAATTTGTAGAGCTTCCCTTCCATGCCTTTGACTTGAAACCCCTCAGGTTATTAAACAAATATCTCTCCTACAAATAACCATTCAAAAAAGCAGACCTTACATCTAAGTGATAAACTTTCCAAACTTTTTCTGTAGCCAATGAAAGAAGCATTCTAATTGTATCAAGACGTGCGATAGGGGCAAAAGTTTCTGAGAAGTCTACTCCAAATATTTGAGCATATCCCTTCACTACCAATATGGCTTTGTGTTTGTTTATAAAACCATTAGTATTAAACTTGGTTCTATAAACCCGTTTAACACCGATGGGTTCTTTGTGTTATGGTCTCACAACCAACTCCCTTGTGTCATTTTTTTCTATCATCTTAAGCTCTTCTTTCATAGCTCTTATCCACTTGTCGTCTTTTCTGCTTCATCAAATCTTGCAAGTTCTAACATAGCAATGTTATAATTTTCATAAATTTCAGATAATATGTGTGTACCTCTTATTGGAATATCATCAAAATTATCATCAATATCATTTCCTGAACTTTTTGAGTTTTATGGCACATGTAATAATTTCACTTATTACACAGCGGCACATGTAATAATTTCACTTATCCATATATAAGCCTTAGATATTATAGTCATTATTGAAATGTTGCAATGAACAGAAGAAGAATTATTAATAAGTAATATTTGGTTTTCTTCTTTTGCTTTCTAAATATATGTTCCCAAATTACTTTCCAAATTAATAATTAGGGTGTTGTTAACACAAAACTCTAGAGAATATACCTTTTTGTGAATGATTAGAGAAAAAGATTTCTTACATATTCCAAATAGAGTATAATGGTTGCTTTACAACACTAATGGAATTAATCCACTCGATCTACCTAAGTCTTGTTTGCCAATAATTAGGTTTATAAATTATATTGTTTCTCAAAATAGAAATTTTAAGACTTGACCCCAAAAAAGATGGTGTTCCTATGGTTGGGCGTCATAGCGGGGTTATAATTTTGTCACTTTTATCACAGGTCTTGCAAATTATTTATGTTTATCTACTACCATCCTTATGAGAATAATTAAGCAAAAGAAAGAATTATGTATATTATATATCTCTATTATACACAAAAGAGGATCTATGTATAAAGTTATGAGTACATCAAGAAAGGAAAGAATGGTTTTTAATTAATTACAAAATATTACATGATATTCTACATGATATTATGTGGATATTATGCCATCTGTAAAGGTTAGGTAGTAAATATTGTAGTTGGCCAACACCCCTTTAAAACTCAAGATGTTCAAAGTGAAGTCAACTTGATTTTGTTAACTAGTTCATTGAATCAAGTTGGCAATTGGTCTTTGGTGAAGAAATTAGTTATTTGATCACAAGAGGAGACAGAGACGAGAAAAAGTTCCTTACTAAATATGATGACTAATAAAGTGACAATTGTTCACAATATATTTGGTATGCTCATAAAATATGTCATTATAAACAATTTACATAGTGGTATAGTTATCAAAATAAATAGTGGTGGTGTACAATTTCCATATCTTATAGCAGCTAATGTAACCATAAAAGTTCAGAAGTAGTTTAACAAAGGCTTGATATCTAACTTCATTTATGGAATAAGCTACAATTATTTGTTTCTTTTTTCTCCATGAGATAAGAGAATCATTAAAAAAGAAATAAAACCTAGTCGTTGACTATTGACCAATTCCAGCTCAATTAATATTAAAGTATAAAGGGAGTTTCGAAGAAGAGGATGATAAAAGCTAGACTCTATGAAACAATGTAGCTCTAATAGAGCACAAAATATGAAGCACTATAATATAAGGAGTAGATCAATCAATTATCATAAACTAACTAATAGTGTAATTACCTAAGCTATATCAGGATGAGTAATTGTATGGTATAACAAACTCTCCACCAATTACTAATAAAAGGTAGTGTCATCCAGAGTTTAGATTGGTATGGAAGCAATTTTATTGTCACTTATGCCAATGGGAGATAAGAGTTTAGTGGCATACTTCATTTGAGGGAAATAGCATCTTGAATTAGTATAAAAGACTTTTAGTCTAAGAGAATAGGCCAAATGTTATAGATCCACATTTTGAATTATTAGCTAAGGTAGTATTTCAATTCTACAACACTATTAAGCTCATCACTAGTAATGATCATATCATCTACATAAAGTAATAAGAGCAAATAACCACTATATGTCTGCCTAACAAATGAGGCATTATCATATGAATTAGAAACAAAAGCAAGTAGTTGAATAATAATGCTAAATTTGGAAAACCAATCCTAAAAGGCTTGTTTAAGAATGTGTATAATCTTTTAAGTGACAAATAGTATTTGGAGGATGATCATAATAAGGAGTTGGTTGTATATACATTTCTTTAGAAAGTATAAAAATTAAGAAAGATATTTTTGCATCTATTTGAATTAGTTGTCATTTTTTAATAGCCACAAAGGCAAATATCTCCTCACAATCAATACCATATTTTTGAGTGAACCTTTTAACCATAAGTCGAGCTTTATAATGTTTTAAAGTTCCATATGCTTTTGGCTTAATTTTATAAACCAATTTATAGTCCACTAAAGTTTTGCTTGGGAGAAGCGAGACTAGATCCCAAGTCTGGTTTTTATAAAGCTTGGAATTCTTCTTTCACAGCTTGTTGCCATAATGGATTAGCACTAGCTTCTTTATAGATATTGGACTCATAAAGGGATGTGATGGTTGAATTAATAGAGTGATCTTTAAGGTGAGGGTGACTTATAACATAAGGTTCCAAATGAGACTAAACTTTAATGGCTCTAACAGGTTATAATGATTAAGAGGGTTCACTTTAATCTTCTGATGGATTTGGATCATTGTGCAAAATAGGTGGTCTTTTTTCTTCAAGACCTACAACTATAAGACACTCTATAGATTGATGAATCAACATAATTAGGGAACAAATTAACGAAGGGATTAATGAAAAACAAAGTGGAGGAGAAGGCTTAAAAGGAAGACAAGGTTTGAGAACATTTTATGATCCCAAAAGGTGATGTGTTTAGACATTCAAAAATATCTAGAGAGGGAGTTCCAACATGTACATCCCTTATGTTGAATGTCATACCTTGGAAAACAACATAAACAAGCTCAAGGTTCTAATTTAGAATGTTCATATGGTTAAAGAGACAAAAAACAAGCATAATTTAAAAACTGAAGGACACTATAGTTAGTAGTACAATTAAAAAGTTGCTCATAGGGAGATTGATTACCTATGATAGCAAAGAGAACATGATTAATAATATAAACAACAATGAGAGTGGCTTCTCTTTAAAAACACTTAAGGTAGGGGAAGAAACTAGTAAGGTTTTTGATTATGTCAAGAATACATCTTAATTTTCTCCTAAATCTCTAATTTCATTAGTATGTGCATAGACAAGAGTGATAAAATACTATACCATATTGTGAAAAAAGAGTAAGACATGAATTATTCTTATATTCTATGACATTGTCATTAACTCTCATTGTTTTAAACAGTTAAGTTTTGACCATTTTGACAAACTAAACATACAAGTCATGCAAATCAAAAAAACTTTTTTTTACAAAGGAAATCTAGCTTTATTAAGAAAATTCATCTATAAAAATCACAAAATTTTTTGAGCTTCCTATAATAGGAGTAGGAGAGGGCCCGAATATTCGAGTGGGTTAACTCAAGAGGAGTAGATGATGTAAAATTGCTATCATTAAAAGGCAAAGCATGGTGTAACAAGCAATATATTCTTGTTTGACAAATCCTAGAAGCCCTCTTAAATTGAAGGATTTAAATGCTAAAGAGAAATATGACCAAGACGGGAGTACACGGTCAGAAGTAACAATGAAGAAACCATCAACACTTTAGGGATTTTGTGTTTGGTAAAGTTACTTACCAAACTGAAATCAGTAATTCATTTATACCATCTGTCTATTACATAAAACTGAATGAGTAAAACGACAAGCAGTATTACATAAAACTCAAAACACTAAAAGACTATACTACACAGTGTTTTATACTAAAGAAAGAAATACCATGTACTATACAAACAATAAATACAATACAAGTGCACGAATATTCTACAGCCCCCCCTCAAGGTGGTGCTTGGTGCCAATCACACAAGCCCAACTTGGACAGCAAGGAAGACAAAACGGGAGCCAGCAAGGCCTTAGTAAACATATCGGCCAATTGAGACTTGGAAGAAATATGTTGAGGCAGAACAAAACCTTCCTTATACTTATCGCGAACCAGATGACAATCAATTTCGAGATGCTTGGTCCGTTCGTGAAAAATAGGATTAGCAGTAAGATGAACAGCATCCAAATTATCACACCATAATGGAATGGGAAAAGAAATAGGCACCCGAAAATCAGCCAGCAAACAAGAAATCCACTGCAACTCACAAACTGTAGTAGAAAGACTACGATATTCAGCCTCCGCTGAAGACCGAGAAACAGTAGATTGTTTCTTAGTCTTCCAAGAAATCATAGCGTCTCCCAAAAAAATACAAAAACCTGTCAAGGATCGTCGACTAAAAGGACAAGCAGCCCAATCCGCATCACAAAACGCTTGCAAAGAACAAGAATTATTATAGGGAAAGAATAAACCTGTAGATGGAGACTGCTTTAAATACTTGAGCACATGAATGGCAGCCATCCAATGTTGTTCAGTAGGAGCCTGAACAAACTGACTCAGCTGCTGAGTCGCATGTGTAATGTCAGGCCGAGTAAACCCAAGATAAAGGAGGCGTCCAACCAGCCTCTGATAACGATTAGGATTTACCAATAAAGGAGAACTATCATCATCAAAACGACAGTTAGGAGACAAAGGAGTTGCAGTCCCTTTGGAACAAGTCAACCCTGCATCCTTAAGAATGTCCAATACATACTTTCTCTGATTCACATACAAGCCACTATCTGCTTAGTATAAAACGCTGTCGAATATTCGACAAGCCACTTTCTGTAGAATATTCGAGCACTTGTATTGTATTTATTGTTTGTATAAAAGGTAAATTTGGTTGAAGATTGACAAGCTAGTTTGTTCACAGAAAGTAGGTTATACTTGAATGAAGGTATGTGTAAGCAGGATGATAGACTAAGATTATCACAAAGAATGATATCCCCTGTGTAATCTACTGTCTTAACTGTACCATCCGGTAGGTGAACAGGAGTATATTTAGCAATAGGTTTAGGTTTATCAAACAAAGTAAGATCATGGCACATATGATTTGAAGCACCTGTGTCTAT
>JAOSBN010000178.1:41738294-41752497 GCA_027563595.1 Erythroxylum suave | reverse complement strand
GGAGACTGCTTTAAATACTTGAGCACATGAATGGCAGCCATCCAATGTTGTTCAGTAGGAGCCTGAACAAACTGACTTAGCTGCTGAGTCGCATGTGTAATGTCATGCCGAGTAAACCCAAGATAAAGGAGGCGTCCAACCAGCCTCCGATAACGATCAGGATTTACCAATAAAGGAGAACTATCATCATCAAAACGACAGTTAAGAGACAAAGGAGTTGCAGTCCCTTTGGAACAAGTCAACCCTGTATCCTTAAGAATGTCCAATACATACTTTCTCTGATTCACATACAAGCCACTATCTGACCTAGCAAGTTCCAATCCAAGAAAATATTTTGCAGACCCCATGTCTTTAATAGTAAACTGATCATGCAAAAATTGTTTAACATGTTGAATACAAGACTCCGTCGGACCCATGATCAACTCATCATCAACATACACAACAAGAGCAACATAACCGTTTTCAACAGATTTAATAAAGAGACATGGTATCAGAGCAGGTTGCTCTTGAGTTACTCGTCACGATAAACTGTGACACGTGTTGGGCTGTGGATTAGCCCACACGTGAGGGGGCGTGTTGAAATATAAGTGAGACTTTGTCCCATATCAAAAGAATATATGGCCTTGAGCATGCATATAAGCCTAATGAATTACTCCTCCTAGTACCAATTGGTTTTAGGATGGAACCTCATTTGAGCTTGTATGTGCTTAGTTTATTTAGACCCAATCATATAAAAATTTAACAAACAACCACAACATAATTGCACCAATTAAAGGGTAAATGAAGTGATGTAAATTTAAATAGTCATCTCTCCTTATACACTATCGCAAGTATCTACATTGTCTTTGATTCTACTTATGATAACCATAACTTGAAAGATGAACTTCAAGACCTAGATCGCATAGTTGGCCAACAAAGATCATATTAAGTGATAATTTAGAACTACAAAGGTATTTAGTAATATAAGGTTAAATGTAGATATAATACTAATATAACTAACAATTACAGGAGAATTGTTAATAATGTGTACAATGGGATACATAACTTTTATGATGACAAAATGCAGAATTAAGACACCGAGAAGAATTTGTATGTAGTGTGATCGTCAAGGCTAAGGCCGTAAAATTACTAGATTGAGATAAAAGAAGTGCTTGTTTAAGGGAGTCAATGTCAATATACTCAAGAAGAGCAATAAGGTCAGAATAGGAGGCTTCAATGGTCGCAATAATGAAAGAAGAAGACTTGCATTGTTGTCGATTAGACTTTTGTTGAAAAAAACCCTTTCTAGTGGCCTAATTTGACATTCTAATATTTAATATTCTGGTTTTTTAACAATAATTGGACCTGTCCTTTCTCCAAGGAAGAGAACATGGTGATCTTATAGGTCCCACAGTAGTTGAGACATTATTGATAGAACGGTGGACTTTTAGATTACCTTCAAAGTAAGATCAACAATAATTGTCTCTATTTTTAGAAATGGATCGCAACGTAACAGAGGTCCACAAAAGGGTTCAAATTCAGAACAATCAGATATTACGAGCTTCATCACATTCACGTAATCTTGTTACTGAGCATATAAATCATTTTTTTTTTAATTTGTACCAATTTGGATTAGGAGCAATAAGTTGATCCCAAATAACTTGTAGTTGTGAAATAAAATTATAAGGCTAATTATAAAAAAATTCAAAATTTACTCAATTTTATAATTATAATACAAACATAAAAAAAGTGATAATAAAATGTTCAAACTTTCAATTTTTCCAATTCTGACCCGATATTAATGTCTTTGTTAAGTTTACTAACCCAAGTCAAATTACACATCAATAATAACCTCACCCTTTAATTTCAGTTTTTTTCATTTCCTATTTGTTTGGTCGACGTCCTCATTTTTTAATTTTCAGACTATGCCACACTGATGCGCTCACGCAGCGGCGGAGCCACATCCAGCAGGGCTTGTCCTGGATGTGGCTCCGCCACTTATTACCAAACTATGCGATCTCGTGGCTTCACATAGAAACTAGCTAGGCTTGACCCCTATATTTTATGTGCGGCAGCTGGCAAGCCAATAGATTGAAGTGGTCCAAGTCCGAAAAATCAAAACAAAACCCAGAAACGAAATGTAGAGAGAAAGACACTCAGAGCTAATGGAAGGTGATGGAAGACGAAACATTGGAGTAATTCCAAATCAAGAAGTCCAAGTGCATGCCCTTGCAAGAAAGGACACTCCTAAACTGTGTTGTGGTCCAATGCGGAGATAATTAATTGGTGGGGGATATATCCCTTTGTCTTTGGCAAAAGTAACGCCTACAGCTACCAGCTTTTTTAGCCTGTTCCGAAAGATCCATTAATACAGAATCGCAATGCACCAACCCCTCTAGATTAAGCAGAAATCACTGCAGGGAAATCTAACGAGGCACTATATGTCGACCATGAGGTACTTTGAAGGAAGGGTTTTTATTTTTCCTTTGTGTTCATTGGATCAGTTTACTCGCTTTTTCTGTTTTATATTTAAGCCAGCTACTAGTACTGTTGTATGCAAACCGAAACTGCAAAGTTGTTCACTTACTAGAGAAGTCTCTCTCGTATGATGATGAAATGGATTACGAAGTATTAGAACTATGATTCATATTAAATATTCAGATCACGCGACCGAACTTTCAAAAATTTCAAAGCGTTAGAAGGTATAAATTGAAAGATTTTTCTTCTTTCAAACTTTTTGTCTATGCTTTTGGAGTTCCATACTATAGGTGGTAGATTTTTATTATTATTAAATAATAAATTATTATTTAAAATATTCAAAAACAAGTCATTTTTAATTTACACATTACCTTAATTTCTCCTTCTAATACGGATTCAACCCTTTAAAGGATAAAAAATAGAAGGTAATACGAACATTTAAAAGAATTTCTCAAGCTCAGAAAATAATTTGAGGTTCAACGGTTCAAGTTATTGTAAATATTTATTAAGTTTGACTATTGTAAATTTGCAATAAAGGTCTAGGGCTTAACTTAGATGGCTGATGCTTTCATTTATTTATTTTTTTGAAGTTGCCTTTAAATATTATATATATATATATATATATATTGCCTTTAAATATTTTATATATATATATATATATTCACATTTATACTTATGTAGAAGGTTACCACTGACACAAATTTAATATTTTATTAAAAATAAATTTTGTATTCAATGAAATTGTTATTAAAATATTGTTATTGTTATTGTTATTGTTATTTACAAAACTCATGAGACTATTTTACAGCGGTTTCAAGCCATGGCCGAAAATAATTATCATCCATTAGCTCTAATGTCTCTGAAAATGTATAAAGACATTGTAATTTAAATATTTTATTTAACTTCATTTATGAATGTGCTTTGTGGAATTATTTTTTAAATTAATTTTGAATTTGTCGAAAGTTTTCGCCGTCAGTCTATCGCTGTCCAATCACCCCCGACTCCAAGATATTTTTGACTCCGCCATTGCCCTCACGCTGAGGGCATCGAGAGAATAAACTGACAACAAGGAACTTATTAGTATAGGAGGTTGCAATGCAAGAGTAGTTTAGGGCATTGAACAAACTAATAGAGAACAAATGGCTAACGACATCGAGAGAACAATTAGATAACGAAAGGCTAAAGTTGCATAAACTAATTTAGGGATTTTATTTTTAACAACGACATTGTTGTATTAATTTTGATTGACATATATTAATAGTTAGGGCTTCTAACGTTAAGCTAGTATTAAAAAAATTGAAAGTTTAAACATTTTATTGATGCTTTTTAAAGTTTAGGTTAGAATTGAAAAAATTGAAAAATTGAACAGTTTATTGTCATTTTTTGAATTCAGACTATAATTATAAAATTAAATCAAGGTTTGAGATTTTTGTTATGATTAACCTAAACTTGTATACCGATTGTGCAATCTCCTTCTTTGTGTGATGGGAGTTATCCTAATAACGTAAAACTGACGAGAGAAGCGTTAGACATAGAATAAGGTTTGGCAAACATATGCCGAACCTCTTTTGTAGTCTCAAAATACATAAAGGCGTCGTTTGGTAAGCTGCTGATTGGCATACTTCACCTGTTTAACTTTTCAAAAAGTTATAAAAACAGTTGAAATATTAGCTATTTGTCTTCAAACAGTCAAAAATGAAAAAGCTCATGTAGAGGAGCTTTTTCATCAACAAGCTAACTATTTAATTTTTAAAACTCAATTATATCCTTTCTTATGTAATAAAAGAGAGATCAAATTTGCAATTTTTTTATAACTTTTTTTCTTAATATAAATTGTAGAAATATAACTTTTATTTATTTATAAAATTAATTAACAATTAGTTATAAAATATGTATTATAAATAAAAGATGAGTAATTTATCATCTTATATATTAGTATTATTATGTAATAAATAAAAACTGAATAAAATTTTATTTCATTAACTTATTGATTATTAATTATTAATAAAATTAATATATATTTTTTATTATCATATTAATTATTAATTAATAAAAATTAATTAGCTTTACATATTTAAAAATTATTATATTTCAATTAAAAATAATTATATGTAAATTAACACATCAATTAATAACTTCTATTTTGATACATTCAGCCCCAATATACGACCTTTTGAATGTGACTGAACATACTTAGACTAATGAAAATGGTTAAAAATCAAATTTGTATGGATAAGGTAAATTGGTTTTCCTTATATTTTTCTAAGTCATGTCCTTATAAGTCATTTTACACATAAACAGTTAATATTAAACAACTAATTTTACCAAACATCTCTAACAAATAGCTAATATAATCCGCTGGTCAAATCAGCTGATAGAATCAGCTATCAGCTAACAGCTGACAGAATCAACTAACAGCTAATGCAATCAGCCGTTTATCAAATAGGGCCAAAATGTCGTTTAATTGTCGGCTTATATATGTTGCGAAACCATGTGAGAATTTGAAGATTTTTACAGTCCCATGAGTTGTTTCTTGAATTTCTCATAATTTTCTACTCATTTCTCAGTTGGTTCAACAACATCACGTGAAATTGCAGCGCCATTATCCCTGTCCCAACTCTCTGTCCCATTGACCCACATAAATGATAATGGGACAGAGTTATAACAGGGATAATGGCGCAGAGGATAATGTCCCTAACTTGCAACCTCTCAAAAAGCTGATATTTCTTAATCCCACGATACGTAAATAGTTCCAGCAAACGAAACAATTCTTGGGAAAAGGTGACTGGAGCAAACAGCCAGTGACAGCTATTGATGGCTTCACCAGTGGCTTTTGGCAAAGATTACTGGAGCAAATGGTCAGGGACAAAATACAACGGGTTCGAAAACAATGACTAAAGGGACCGCCTGAGGATAGTTGGCAAGTAGCAATGAGAGTCCGAGGCGGTGATCGGCAACTGGCTGAGAACTGAACAAACAAGAGCAGTCCAAAGCAGCTACCATGTCAGTAGCAGGGAAGGCAATGACAAGAGACACGGGACATGAAACAGGAACGGGTGCAGACAAGCAGAGAACATGTCAAGAATAACTAAGAAGGGAGGTCAGGAAAGTGACGACAGCTGGTGGAAGCAGAAATAGTTGGCCACAGATATCATGTGAGAATTGACAAACAAAAGAAAAAGAATTGCATATTACATGTCTTTAGTATCTACGAGACAGGCTCTCTACATAGGGCTTCGAGTACGTGAAGAAAGAAAAGAATGATTTCTAATAAATTACACAATATTCTATATAACATTTCGTCATTTTGTGAATATTATGCAATCCATCCTGCTTAGATAATAAATTATCGTAATTGACTAACAACCCTATCTTGTGACATTATATGGTCAAAGTGATGTATTTGGTTAATTCTTCACAGGTGAAGCCACCCTGCAGCTTCACTGCCAAGGAACGGATTCAAGATGGAGGGACGGAGGTTGTTCAGTTAATGCTTAATTAGCACGTAGGATTCCTTCCCTGGCCTTCAGAATATATATCAACTCGTTGCACTGATGGCCGTACAATTTGTTTAGTGTCGTCTGCTGAGGTGATGCTTGTTGATCCATTTTTCCTTTTCGAATACTGATTTTGTTTGAATCAATGCTCTGTAAATATTAAAAGGTACGACTTGGTCGCAGTGGGGCTGAGGAAATCTGTCAACTTGGTCCCTGCAACTGAGTGTGAGAGGCATGGCTGAACACAACCATTTCACTGTATTTTTCTCTGAAATTCATATGATAAAACTATTCACTTCATGATTCTAAACATAGAAAAGGTGAGGAATCTCTAATTCTTTGTTGAAACGGCTTGGCATGTCCAACAACTAGAAGCTTATAATAACTCGAGTGATAAATGCTTCCTTCTATACATGTTTTATCTCTTTGTAACTAGAAAATAAAAGAGGGGAAAACTTCACACTTTCTGTCCCAGTTACAGGGTAAAAATTGTAGTCCTCGAACAACTTTACAAAGTGAAGGGGCCTAAAGGAGGGTGTACAACCGGCATTCTGGACATTGAAACATTCCCGGTGAGTACATTGGGTGCTATAGTATCCTCCACAACCACAGGTTCAACCTGCATCACTCTCTCAGGAACAATCTTCTCACCTTCAACCTTGGCAAGGACTTCAAAATGCATCATAACTGATTCAGGCTTAGTCCTCCAATCGGGAAATCCTTCCCATGTAACGCCATCTCCTTCTTTAACCTTCTTCTCAATACCAAAACCAATCTTCACAAATGTTTGAGCAAAGACATTTGCCTTCAACAACCTAATCGAGCCTTTTTTATTAGCTTTTGGACCCAGCAGAGAGGCCAATAACTTCTCGAATCCAACCAAATTTGAGTTTGAGCCGTTCACAGAAACAAAAGGCCACATTTTGGTGAAATGATTGCGAGTTAATAGAGCAGTGACCTCTTCCAAGTCAATAGTGGATAGAGCATCAACTGGCTGGAGTTTGGCCGGTGAAGATAACTCTACAAGGCCAGGAGCAAGACGCTTTAACTTCAGCCGGTTACTGGGAACTACGGACGATGAGGAAGGAGCAGCGAGGGAGGTTGGACCTACAATACGAAGTGAAAGAAGGGGTGCCCCTTTTCCAAGAGAAGCGTGGCAAAGCTGTTCGGCAATAGCTAGGAGAGCAGAAGCAAAACCATTTCGAGTTCGATTGAGAGGAAGCGGGAGGTCAATGGGGTGGCGCAAGCTAACTGATCTGGCGCCGTTCACCGTTACAACAGCACCATCTGCTAACACTACTTTCTTCACAATGCCAGCATCCACATCATGCTGCAGATTACACAACAACCACGTTCCATGGTAAATTAGCAAAATTTCTACAAATAATTTTTTCTTTAAAGCATCAAACTTTGATTCTCATTTCATTCCAATTCAACAAAATCAAACCAGACAATAATTCTTAGTTCATTCCAATTCAAACCAGACAAAGGAAAACAGATAAAACCATTCGAACTAACAGAAAGAATGGAAAACAGCATATACCGGCAAAGAGAGGCGCATGTCCTCGGCATCTTGGATCCAAATCTCAATGGGTCCGGCAAGCTGGAACGGAGCCAAAACGTGCAAGCCATCATCATGGGTTTTCTTTGTCTCCACCAACGCACTATCATCATCCTTAAACCTAAAAATAGGCAAATCAACGTAGTCCCATCGGTTCACATCCTCCAATAGCTTGACAGGAATCACCTGATTCCCCTCCACCTCCACGTCGAATTCGTATGCCACTGAGTGCCCCACAAGCGCCTCCCTCTGATCAAACCCCCATACCTTCAAATCTTCCGCCTGAAACCCTAGTCCCTTCACTATCGCTTCCTTTAAATCCTATTTCAGAACATAAATAAATCAATAAACAAAATTAGTAAACCGGTATATAATTCTAATCAAATTACTAACAGAAACTGATGTATGAATAAAGCGTTTGACATAGTTCAATGAAATTACTAACAGAAATTGATTTAGTAAAGGGAGGCGACGGCGACGGCGACGGCGACGACGACGACGAGACAAGTGAGTTCGACAAGGGCAAGGTCGTAAATAAGACGAAAAACAGGGCCAAACTGAGCTTCGCTGCCATACCGTCGAGGATCGGAGAAACCGAAGAATTATCTTAACAGGTGCAAGATCCCAACTAGTCCCTAATTTTAAAACAAGTGAAAGAGGAGGATTCTGGAATGTTGGGGATGATGACGTGGAGGAATGGACCAATAAGCGGCATGAACGCGATGCGCTGGAGGGATGTGATTGGTGCAGATATGTTGGCGCTCAAATTTGGTTACGAAGACGTGGATGCAACGGTAACCATCTCCAGTTCCCATTAATCCGCATTTACTATTATTCATCTGATTTATAAATATATACTCGAGACAAAAACGACACCGTTTAGAGCATGCGTGAAAATGGCGATGATGACGTGGAGGAATGGACCAATAAGCGGCATGTACCCGATGTGCCGGAGGGATGTGATTGGTGGTGATACGTTGGCGCTCAAATTTGGTCAACAAGACGTGGAAGCAACGGAATCCATCTTTACCCCACTCCAGTTCCCATTAATCCGCATTTACTATTATTTGATGCCTTCATCCGATTTCGTTAAGCCCAAAGGAGACGTCGTTTTATAAGTATAAACTAGAGACAAAAGCGACACCGTTTAGAACATACGTAACCTAATGTCGTTTATTTAAAATCAAAATTGGCGTCGTCCAGACTCGAACCGGACTTCTGGGTGTTAGACTAACGTGATAACCAACCACAACCATGACAGCATTTGGTAAGCAACTACATCACAATTATACTAAACAATTTATTTATGAGAGAGTCTATATAATTAGAAATATAATAGATGTAGTTAATGATAAGAATGTGTATCAATTATTGAACAATTTGTTCTAACCACCAAATCTCATACGTAATTAATAAGTGATTCCCACCTTATTTCTGTATCTATTGGGAGAAGAATGTACAGCCAAACCGGCAGGAGTAGGAGAAGATGGACGAATGAACTGAATTATTATGGCATGGTCCCTACGGGGAAGGATACGAAGGACAACCGTGCCTTTATCTTTTATGCGGTCAAAGCTTCTAGATAGGTCGGCGCCTACATTTTTTCACACAACGTCAACAACGCAATACTCTTATTTACATATTACAACAACTCGAGATTAAATCAAAAAGTCGGTGAAATTTTCTCACCCCCTTTATCCATGTCACGTGTTTGAATCCTAACCAATTAGATACTTCCTTTTGAATTTAATTTTTATTTTTCTTTTGAAAATTTAATAATAAATTTTTTTGCTGAATTTTTCATTTCTGTTTTGTATTTATTTAATTTTATAATTGATTTAAAATCTAAAACTTTTTTAAAAATAAAAAATTGAGATATGATAATTATTTATTAAATATATTTAAAATTCAAAGTTTTAAAAATTTTAAACAAAGTTATTTATGAGATAATTTTTTTACTAGCAATTGATTGGTCTAAAAATAACACGAGTTTTAATAACTAAAACACATTTTGATTAAAAATCAGTTTATAGATAAGAATTTTACGAGTTTTATAATTATTTAATTATTTGTTTTAATAAAATAAACTGAATTTTTTAATAAATATTATATAATAGAGATTAAAATAAAATTGTTTATTTATTTAATTTATAAAATTCAAATTCTGAAGACTATTAATATTTAATTGTTAACAATATTAAAGGTATAGTTATATATGACATTAAAAATAAAACATAATTGTTAAAATTAAAAAGCCTATTAACAGATTAATATAACTCCTGCCCCAAATAAGTCAACCATTTCGGAGCCAGTCCTCTAGTATTACTTGTCCTGTACCATTTTAAGTTGTTAGTATAATATACGTATGTCTTAGCTATTAATGTCTTCAACCCCAAAAAGCAGCGTCTTGTTCACAAGTATTGATCATGCCCTGATTCGGCATGGCACGTCAAAGGACTGTGCTCCTTGGATTATTTAAAGCTCGATGTCAATACAGGAAAAACCAAAAGCAGCAATCTTACCAAGACCAATCAGGTTAATTGTAATTACCTAACGCAGGTTCCTGGTGACCAGTAATTTTCATGTGATTACTTTCACTGGGAAGGATGATGCTGAATGATAGAGATGTATGAAAAGTCATAGCAAGATCGCAATCTTTTGTGGGGACTATCCGTACTTGTTAACAATTCATTAAAAAACAACGACAGCAAAATTGAACAATTTATGTCTAATTTATATCTAATGCAAGACTTTTTCTGAACTATGATATTCTCCAAACTCGTCATAATCACTTCCCTTGTCGGCATCAACTTGTAAGCAGTTGTACGGGTTTCTTAATAATGGAGTTCTCGTCAAAGTTACTACTCGTCTTATTTTTTTAGTTCTCTCCCAGTCGTCTTTCGCATACGAGGAAGAGGAAAATAAAAGAGTAAATAATAAATCCGTGACATTTCAGACACAGGACTGTCTTATAAGATGAATTAAGTGCTGAATGAATTTCAAACGAATCATCCCAAAACATTCATCAATATGGTTGTTAAAATCAACAATTATCTGGAAGATAGAGGTTTTATGGAAGAGCTATTGAAGAAGAGTTTTTCTTGTTGAACTGTTCAAACTTCTCAGGCTGGCAAGTCTGTGTTGAGTTGTGGAAAATAATTTGGAAGGAATTTCAAGGGTAGAATGAGGAAGTGATCGAACTTCCATGCCAGATTTTTCAGCTACAGATTGGACTTGTGAAAGCAACTATTGAGGATGTGTTAACTGTACCAAGGAATATGTACAGGAAAAAGCTACAGGAAGTCACAATGATTCCATTAATTTCAACCAAACTGTTACAAGCCATAGGATACTCAAGAGAAAGAGGACAAGAATGCCTCTAAAACATTAATTAAATAAAGTACTGCAACAAAGGCCTATTCCCCTGCTCAACCATCTAAAAAAAGCCTAAACAAGCTGAGAAATCTGCCTCTTTTAAACAGGTAGGTAATAGAACTTGGCCAACAAGTTAACCAAGAAAAAACTGGTCAGGAAAAACCCTCCTGCAAAATGGATCCTCACAGCAAACAAGCTTTAAGGCAATGGTTTAGGAAGCTCGAGAAATTTAGACCTTGTCCACTATCCTTACTAAGAAGCATTTATCTTTTCATTTATTTATTTGGGAAACATCCATGCCATCTTCCATCACTGGAAAAGGTTAAAGGGATGGAGAAACCAAACTTGAGTTTATTTCACATGAACTTGAAAGCTAAGCGTAAACTCTTCACTAGATCCTTCACTGACATGTTGAACTCTGCATCCATCTGCAACAAGAGCCCACAGAATTGGGTTACATGTGTAATTGGTAAAGGAAGAGGGATTGCCAGCAAACATCTTTAATTTTGTTATTTCCCAATAACATTATAGGAAATGAAGTTTTCAACTTTCTGTCGTCAAGCAAGATACTTACACGAGCAATAATAGTGATGTCGAAAGAAGAAGTCCCAAATGTATGGGCGCTACTATTAGTAATTGTTAGGTGGAGCTTCTCAATTTCAGCCACTGTCTTCTCAAAGATCCCCTTCCTTTTCTCACAGTGAATTCTTATAAGGACATCCTTGTCACAATATCTTGCCTCAATTTCAGGTAAAATCTCTTCAAGGGGTTCTTTTGAGGAGGAAGAGTTGTCATCATTAGCTAAGAGCTGAAATTTCTTCACAGTGACCACTGATTCCATGGTCTTCTTCTTTGTTTGCTCCTCAAGTGTCTTTACCTGCTCTTGTAGTTGTTTCAGGTACTTTATAGCATCTCCAAGCACAGAAACTTTGTCCATCTAAAATAGGAAGCTCGCTTAGTCAAAATGTACAAACTTGGAAGTTATTTGCTGATAAACAAGGATGTCCATAAGTGGAATTTGATACCTTTTTGAGCCCAGGAACTATAGCAGATAAAGCTATGAACCGCTGACTGAGCTTTTCTCTGCGCTTCCTCTCTGCTATAATGTGATCTTGACTTTGAGAAAGTTTAGTGTTTGTGCTAATTCTGCTAGCCTCTTGGCTAGCCTTAAAGACATAGTTTTGGTTCATAAAGGAACCTTGGGATGTCAATATATCAGAAGGTGAAGTACCTACGTTTTTGAAACAAACCGTCTCTTCTTTAGGCTTCACTACCCCAATTCCATTAGAGAGGCTTGAATCCGTGAAGGTAAGAAAATTAGGAGAAAAAGCAGTTTCTGGGCTTGACAAGATATTAGTTTTGCATGTGTTAAAGCCATTTGGTTTCAGTTGCTTGGTGGGTCTTAGATTAGTAGTTGAAGTATCCATGGAGGTTTTGATGTTAAAAGTTGGGTGAGACAAAAGGTATTGATGCATGTTCTCTCCAAAGACAGCTGCTAGTGGTGGCAAGCTTAGATCATCAAAGGAGTTCATATGCCATTGGTTGATGAAGCTGGTATCATCCATTCCCTGCAAATGATCAATGTCTGCACAATTAATACAGCGAGTACGAAGCTCTAAAACTATTAATTCAGTTCATAATCAGTGCATGCCACAGTAGATAAGGCTTTATCAGTCTAGAAGTAACAGGAGATTTGCAGTTGGCTAACCAGCTCATGTAAACCTCTGACGGAAGATATCTCCATGAAAGAAACAATTCCTTCTGATAGATAGAGCCTGCTTGAAAAGCCACTTAAAACATGTTAGACTGGGAGTTTCACAAGATGTATATGAATCGATCGCGTCTGCAGATCAACAGTAATTAACCATTATTTGCACCAAGACAGATGCGACATGTAGCTGAAAAAGGAAATGCATATAAGCAACACGCAAAAACAGGAAAGAAGAATATAAGTATCTCCTAGAAGAGATGCTTTGGTCTGACAATCTTAAGGAACCTTATAGCAATATAAGAACCTTAATGCTGTTGTCATCAGTAGATAAAAGAGACAGCAAAAGTACAGTAGCTGGAACTCTCACCCTTCAATAATAGCCAAAAGCTTTATTTGTCAAACCTCCACAAAAACAGGAGAGGGGCTTCTTAGGTTTCCTCTTCAAACTTTTATACAACAGCTCTTATGTTCCCTTCCCTCACGGGTGATTGATGTGAATAGTCCACGGAGTTCTGATCATTATGGGTTGTAACATTTTAATATAATCTAAAGTGGGTTGTTTTTGTTGACAAACAAATACCTATTTGCGGTCACCTTTTGTTGTTTTGCAGACTTTGAGGGCACAGCATGACCAACTAGTTGACATTTTTATTCATTCAAAGGTCTGCTGATGACAAAACAGCCCCAATCAAACTTGCAAATCCCCATATTAAAGCTTGCAGGAGGACAGTGTTCTAATTGCTGGTACTTAAATCTGTGATGGAAGTAGCTGAGAAGGATTAAGAACTTTATTATATTATATAACTCTTAACCCGAATCAGTCAATAATAAAAAGAGTTTAAGCCCATTCGGATTGAGACATGTCAATACTCATTATGGGGTTGGTTTAACTTGGAGTCATTCTTTGACTTCTTGGAGCTGTGTGCCCAATAGGATAAGGACACGACACTGAGAATGGTAGCCTTGACGGTACCGGTTGAAGGTTGTGCTGATGGGTGGGTGTGGCCTGTCAAGCCGACCATAATGAAGGTGGCTCATGCTTTCTCCCCCATTACCATCCCTGTGATTAATTTGGTGGCCCTGTTATGACTTGTGAGTGTACAACTTCAATTAGAAATTAAAAAAAAAATCTATTGTAATTTCAAGAGGAGAAACTATAAGAATTAACACTTATGTCTCCTAAATTGAACAGCACAACTAAAAAAAGAAGTCTTTCTCTCATTTTCAATGTATTGATAATTTAAGGTTGAGATCAGAGTTCAAATTGGTGGCAGGCATATATTTAGTTTTAGGTTTTGTAGATTTTTGGAAATCTCTTATTAGTTTCCTGGTGCCAGACTGGGAACTAATTGAGTCGACAGTTTGTTACCTCAACAAGAGGCAGAGGTTTGTTCCAGTAGGAGTTTGTTACAACAAATAATTGAAGAAAACGAATTTCAAATACAACAACTTGTGATTATCTTAATTCTTAGGTTTGTGTATAGATGTGACAAACACATCTAAATTTGATACAGAATCTCCTAATTGTTTCAAATACTATAACAGGGAACAGAAACACAAGGGAGACGATGGTGTTTAAGGGGAGTTGAATATTGAAATGGG
>JAOSBN010000178.1:41706946-41718393 GCA_027563595.1 Erythroxylum suave | reverse complement strand
AATCATCTCAGCAAATTTTTGACGGAATATAGTGACGGTAAGATATGTCTGTCGGTAAAGAAAGCGAGAATGCTTGGTGGGGTAAATATTGCTAGAGTTTACCGACGAATTTTCTGTTGATAAATTTAGTCGGTAAAGTGTAGTTGTAAACGTCATTGTTTGCTTTTGTTTAAGCGTTTTGGAAAAAACGAAAACGGCATCGTTTGGTTTATAAGGGGAATCAAATGACGCCGTTTATGTTAAACCTAACATGTTTTGAAACTTAACAGTATCTGGATGTTTGTATTAGTTATAGTTATTTTTCTATTTAAAGTTTTAAAAGCTACTTATACATCTATTCCAGTAATAAGTGGGAATATTATTGTGAGATATGAGATGCACCATAAGAAAATTAGTTATTAGCGATGGATAATTATCAACGGAAACTGAACTGTTGGAAATTATTGACAGAAAATCATTATCCATCGGTAAAATTGTAGGAAATGTTTTTGACTTACAATGAAAAAAATATCCATCGGTAAATACGGAGGGAAATCATCCCAGCAAATTTTTAACGGAATATAGTGACAACAAGATATGTCTGTCGGTAAAGAAAGTGAGAATGCTTGGCGTGGTAAATACTGCTAGAGTTTATCGACAAATTTTATGTCAATAAATTTAATCGTTAAAGAGTAGTCGTAAACGTCACCGTTTGCTTTTGTTTAAGAGTTTTAAAAAAACGAAAACGACGTTGTTTGGTTTATAAGGGGAATCAAACAACATCGTTTTTGTTAAACCTAAAGCGAAACCCCCTGCCCCCCCTAATTTCCCCTCATCCATCGCACGCAGTCCCATTTATTTTGATCTCTCATCTGTCGTCATCGTCCCACCACTCTTCCTCATAGTTCCACTGGCATTATTGTCGTGCTGCCGTGAGTCATCAGCATGCCACCGTCCTCGGGTAACCAGTGTTGTCATCTCTGTGGCAATTGAAGGCCACCGTGCATCTTGCCACCACATCTCTTCTCCTACTCATCCTCGCCGTCGTCATTGGATTTGCTTCAAGAACTGTATAATCATCTCCAACGCCTACCACCCCTTCGCCGTCGTCATCTTGTCAATGTTAATTCTGTTAATTTGGTTCATTATTAGATTTAATATAGCAGTAGTGAGTAGAATGTGTAGAGAGAAGATTTATGGTGTAAATATTGCATAACTTAAAAGGAACCCTACATAGAATTAATGGAAAATTAATAATTATTATTTTTAGGCTGTGGTTTTCTCTAGTCATTTGGTAAATCGTTTTACTTATTGTTTATTATGATTTTTATTGTCATTTAATACTTTCACTTATCATTTAGCTTGTTATTTCACTTGGCATTTGGCTTTATATGTTTCTCTTATTGCCAAAAGTAGAATATATTTTTCCTATTATTTTTTACCACATGCCTATCATCATGTCATTTTGTTAGTTTATTGTTCACCTTTTGTCTTGTTGTTTTGTTTGTGGTCTTTGATTTTCATTTGTCATTTGGTATATCATTTTACTCACTATTGGTATGTTTCTTTACTTATCATTTACCATGATAATTTGCTCGAAATTAGGCCTTAGGCATTTCATTTAGCATTAGGTGTTAGGTGTTTTGCTTGGTACTAGACTTAAAAGTTTTATGATTTTCCTTAGGTCTTATAAGTTTTGCTTGGCATTAGGCTTATGGTGTTTCACTTTTTATAAGGCCTTAGGCATTTTGAGGCAGTTCACTTATTTTGATATAATAACATAGTTTTGATTTTTTCCATTATAATTGTGATTCATTTGAAATAATGTGCCTCAAACTTAGTACATAATTTTGTGAATATGTTTCATGTAGAATATGTATTGTTTCATTTCAAGTCTGTTAAATAAATGAAATCACCATCTTTTAAATAAAAATTAACAAAAGTAAGGCTTATGGTGTTAACTAGTGTAGATCTTTGGAAGCTCAAATACGTATAATCATTCAAGTATATATATCCTAATTTTGATAACGACACTTACTTTGTATGTTTTATTCATGTGTTTATAACATGTAAGGCTATATATGTTTGCAAAAATGTATATATTTTTATAGTCGCTTCAAGGATAATTTGGCTTCCTTTTAAGTATGTATTTTCCTACCCTTACCTAAACCTCCTATGAGGAATAAGTTATATCCATCTGAAGGGATATCTACAGTGGTCAGTCTTTAGTCCCTTCTTAAAAGCAACAACTTTTTATGAATTTAAATAAGGCTACCAACTCTTATGGCATGTTCCTGTTAATTTTATAAAATTGTAATATAAAATCTTAATCTTAATTTTGTAAAGTTGATTTTTTTATGAATCATTATCCATTTCTTATATTCATCTTAGAAATTGTTAAATCTTCCTCAATTTAATTGTGTGCTAGCGTTGAAATTTATGGTTTGACTGGTATGCACGTTCTTTCTTTATAGTAATAAAAATACATCTTTGTATCTTGAGGAGTTAACAAGACAATTTATACTTTATGGTGATGGAAATTGGATGGAATTGAAGGACCAAAAATATTTACGTGTTGGGCTTGGAGGTTTAATTATGTTGTGGGGAAGGTGTTAAAGATTCCATAATTGTTATTTAGGTTTTGAAACAAATATAGTGAATTGAGGGGTTTGATTTAGGGAAGAAAAGAGGACTATGTTGTTTTAGTTTCTTCACATGTAAGGAATTTAAAGAAATTGAAAAATAAAGAACAGTTTTTAATGGTTATATGGGTATCCAAAGTATGAATTAGATAGATGCTTGTTGTCCCAACCACCATTCCTAGTCTTGATTTATGACAAAGTTTTCATGTGCTATTCATTTATAGGCGTAGTACTTCTTCCTCTATGCTACCTATTGGTAAGATTGGAGTAAGATTAAACTGCAAGGAATTGTTTTTATTTTGAAACAAAGCTAAAAAATCTTCTAACTTTTGAAATTAAATAAAATAATTATGTTTTCTTGATTATGAATTTAACTTGTAATGAACGAAGTTTGCATTTAAGATGAAACAATACTTAAACTCAATTTTAAGAAAAATACTTTAATTTTTTTATAATTTCACTTACATGAAAAAAGGTAAAATATAATATTTTACTGAATTTCATTTCTGTTGCATAATTTTTACACCAAGAAGAGGACTTCATAACATTAGACAAAGAAAAGTTGTTATTTGGAACAACCCGTAGGAAATGTATACGGTGCTTCAGTGGATTATATGATACTACATTGTGTTTAAAATTCATTTCTTTAAATTTTTATAAACTTTTATTTCAAAGGAAGAATAATTCATATATGATTTTTTTGTAAACATTAATTTATTAACTCTTTATTATATATTGGTATATTGATTGTTGTTAATTTTTATTGAGTTAATGTGAAAATCGAACACTCAATAATTTATATATTTTAAGTAAAACTAATGTAAGAATTTTACAATCAATAATTTTATTCCGTGATCTTTTAAACAAATATTTCTATAAAAGTATGGACAAAGATAATCTCTCTAAAAAAGAACAACAATAACACAATACTCATTATGATTTTTTTTGATATGCAAGATTTAAGGACGTTTAGTTTTAAAAAAGATATTAAAAAAGAAATTCTTAAATTGATGTTCACAATGTCTTTGTTTTATCTTACATACTGTTGAATACGAAGCAGATTTTTATGCCGGCTGTAGTCCTTTTCAAATAGTGGTGCATTCCCACTAGTTAACTAATACGAAATATTTTTTCGTAGGCCTTATTTTTTGTTAAAGAGTGTCACTCATCCTTCTTCTTTGTAGTCTGTAGTTGTCCCTCCATCTAGATAAGTCGTCCAACTAATATCTATCATTTGTGTTAGTTTAATAATACATTAATTAGATGGGTTTGAGTTTTGTGTAAATGCAAAGGAAGTCTTGATTTTATGTTGTTGTTTAGAATATTCTTATAATCATTGATGAGTTTTTATGTTATTCTTTAATAGTCTAACTATTTATGTTTGGGTTATGTTTGAATAATTGATGAGTAGATGTATGATCACATAAGCATTTACTGTATGTGGTATGAGTTTGAGATCTTATGATGATTTGAGGCATAATAAACCCCTAGGATGGTATATAGGCTGGAAACTTATGAGAACTTGTTTTCTTGATTCATAGGTGTAAATAATGTCACGTATCATAGTTTTGAAATCAATTGTAGGTGATTAATTTAAACATAAATACTTCAACTTCAATGTGATTAATGCAAACCTAGCATTAGCACAAGAAATTCATATGTTTGATAAACAAGGCAGTTCTTTGCATAATAAACCTCTAGAACGGTATATAGGTCAGAAACTCGTGATGCAGCTCCCTTGAGACTTATCGATGAAAAATTCCACGAGCCTAGGAGTCACAATAAGAACTTGGTTTCTTGATTCACAGGTGTAAACAATGTCACGTACCATAATTGAAATCAATTGTAGGTGATTAATTCGATTGATTAATACTTAGGGGACGTTGTGTAAATTTAGATGTTCTATAAACTTGGGGGACATAAAAGATACCAACTATGAAATCACTCTTTTAAATTAATAGTTTTGTAGTAATGAGTAATGTTGATAGATCTTGGATGTATAGACATTTAACACTTGATGGTTTCATTAATCTTAAGTTTGATGAGGGAGTTGAAGCATTTATTCATTATGCATGTTCTCAACCTGCATATATGGATGGCCTAAAGATCAAATGTCTATGTAAAAAGTGCAAACAGATTCGTTTCCTTCCTATTAATGAAATGAATGGGCATTTGTTGAGAAAATGGTTTGTCCGAAATTATTTTGAGTGGACACGACATGGAGAGCCATTGATTTGTAGCACCTCTAGGGGTAATGAAGTACACTCGTCAATGAATGTAGATGAGTTTGAAGGAGGGATTGGATTTAGTACAAATAATGTGGATGAAAATGAAAATCCTTACATGCAAATAGTTTATGATGCAGCTAGTTATACCTTTCTAAGAAAATATAGAAAATCTTGAAGAAGAACCAAACCCACATGCAAAACAATTTTTTGACAAACTACACTTAATTGACTAAAAATTATAGTCAAATTGTGAGAAAATGACTCAATCGTCTTCAATTGTTCGAATATTGAACATAAAGTCTGAAGGGCATATTTCTGATCATAGTTTTGATTAAATTCTTGGATGTTATAATGAATCATTGCCTCCTGATCATACAATGGTTGATAATTTTTACAATATGAAGAAACTTATTAGGGATCTTGGTTTGCCTGTTGAAAAGATTGATTGTTGCAAATTGGGATGTATGTTGTATTGGGGAGATGATATTGAATTACAAGAGTGCAAATTTTATGGTCAATCTAAGTTCAAGTCTAGAAAGCGTTATATGAAATAGAAATTAGTACTCTAGAAGTGGATGTATTATTTTCCGCTAACTCTGAGACTTCAAAGAATATGTGCTTCTAATGTTACTGCATCTCATATGAGACGACATAATGAACAAGAATAGGAAGATGGAATAATGAGTCATCCATCAGTTTCATTAGAATGGAAACATTTCAATAACACCCATTATGATTTTACAGCTAAAAGTTGAAATGTTAGGATGGGATTGTCGACGGATGGATTCCAACCTTTTGGTCAATCCGGCCAATAATATTCATCATGACCCATCATAATTAATCATAATTTGCCTCCATGGATGTGTATAAATGAGACATATATGTGCTTAACAGTGATTGTGGCAAGGCTTACAAATCCAAAGCATAAAATTGATGTATTCTTACAACCATTGATATCTGAATTGTAGATTCTTTGGGAATAAGGTGTTGAGACATATGATGTGTCTCGAAAAAGAAAATTTTTTTGAGAGCAACTTTAATGTGGACCATTAGTGGTTTTCTAGCATATACCATGTTTGGATAGAGCACAACATAAGAAATTGGCTTGTCCTTATTGTGGCAGTGATTCTGATGCGTTTTATCTTCCCAACAGGGGCAAAACATGTTGGTTTGATAACCACAAAAAATTTCTTCCTCCAAATCATTCATTTAGATGTAACAAACAAAAGTTCATTAAGAATAGGATGGTACAAACATCTCCTCCCCATCATAAAGGTGGTGAAGAGATATTGTAGGAGATTGATGAATTAGGGTTGCTGAAAGTTACAGAATTTAAAATTGATGAAGTTAATAGCAGCATTAGTAAAAACTTAAATTCAAGAAAATGAAGCATCTTTTGGGATTTTCCATATTGGAAAACTAATTTGATACATCATAATCTAGATGTGATGCATATTGAAAAAAAATATTTTTGACAATTTGTTCAATACCATAATAATCATTAAAGGGAGGATAAAAAACAATGCAAAATCACGAGTTGATTTGAAACTTTTTTGTAGAAGGAATGAGTTAAATAAAAATCTTTGCACCGGTAAAAATCCAAAAGCATGTTACACTTTGGACAAAAAACAAAAGGAAATTTTGTGTGAATTGTTGAAAAGTCTAAAGTTTCCCCATGATTATGTTTCAAATTTGGCAAGGTGTATGGACATGAGGAAGTATAGATTATTTGGGATGAAAAGTCATGAATGTCACATGTTTATGCAAAGGCTAATTCCAATTGTATTTCAAGAGTTGCTACCGAATAAGGTTTGGGAAGTTATAACAAAATTAAGTTTGTTTTTTAAAAGCTTAACATCATTAGAAATCAAGTTGGTTAAAATGGAAAAAACTAGAAAGGAAAATTTCAATAATTTTGTGCAAATTAAAAAGGATTTTCCCTTCATACTTCTTTGATTGTATAGAACATCTACCTGTGCATTTAACATATGAGGCTAAACTTGCCGGTCTAGTTTAATATCGATGGACGTATCCGTTTGAGAGGTAATTCAACAAAAGTGATTGTAATTCAAGTAAAAACATATTTTAATAACTAAATTGTAATAACCCTATTCGCTAATGTAGTTATTTGCATAACTTGAAGAAAAATGTCAAAAACAAGGCTAGAGTTGAAGGTTCGATATGTAATGCTTATTTAGTGAAGGAAGCTAGTACATTTTGTCACATTATTTTGAGTCGGATGCTTACACAAGAGAAAGAAAAGTTCCTCATAATGACGATGGGGGAGGAACGAGTGATGTTGATGGTAACTTATCCATTTTCATAAATCTCGGGTGAACATATGGACGTTCAAGAAGAAGAATGTTAACAGAGGAAAAAATTGAGATTTCTCATGGTTACATTTTATTAAATTGTCAAGAGGTCCAACCTTTCATGCAGTACGTTGAAATTGATTATTTGAGTTTTGAAATTTAGTGTTATTCACAAATGAAATATATAATAATATTTTTAGATTATACGAGGAATGGTTACGAGAGCTAATGCCTGACAAAACACAAGATGATATCATTAAAGAAGTTGGAAGACATTTTCCTCGATGGTTCGAGAAATATATATGTTTTCACTTACAATTATTGAAATAATTGAATTATAAGATTAAAGTGTTCAAATGATATTATATTGTTTAATATGATAATTTCTTTTGTGTAGGCCTTAAAAAATCCAATAGAGAACAATTTCATATATGATCTTGCGAAGGGACCTTTGCGAATTGTTAAATCATATCTAGTGTATTTTGTTAATGGATACAAATATCATATAAAATATCATGATCATAGCATGGCAACAATAAATAGTGGAGTTTGCATACAAGGAGAATTGCTGGACTACTATAGTAAAATTATTGAGATACTTGAAATTGAGTACCTTACATTGCTAATAAAGCAAAGTGTGATATTTAAATATGACTGGTTTGATCCAACTCCAAATGTTAGTATAAAAGTGCATAGCTGATACAATCTAGTTGAAATCATTAACTGAAGAAGATTTAGACAATTTGAACCTTTCGTGTTGGCAATGCAACTGATCCAGGTGTATTATGTTCCTTTTTCCAGCTTACAACGAGATCAGTCAGATTGGTTGGCCGTTTGTAAAGTTAAACCTGGAGGTGTTTTTGAATCACATGGAAAAGGAGAACAGAGAATTGAAAGTGAAGCGTTTCAGAAAGATTTTTATTAAATAAATGCATCTGTTACATATGATAAGAATGAACCTTTGAACGATCCAAATAATGAATATGTTAAAATTTCATCTGGAGAGGATGAGGAGGGCGAGAGATCTGAAGAGGAGTTTGAGTTTGATTCTAATTCTTTAGAAAAAGAAGATGATGATGATTTTGATTTACAATTAAGCGCTGATAGCGATTAATTTGTGTTTGTAATAGAATATTGTATTCAACAAATCAATTATTTCCTTTTCAATATATTATGTGAAATATTGAATTGAAATTATTATATTTATGAAATATTCAATCAAATATGAATTTCAGGTTGAACTATGCCACTAAAGAGAAAACAGGATATGATGCAACTAAGGTTTAGACCATGATTCAGAGTCAGTTACTATCCAAGAGAAGCATCACATTTTGCACCTGGAATCGAATCAGATGTTGTATCTCTAGCTACTACACTTGCAGATGAGGCATCATCTTCCCGTACCTGCTGCTACATCATCCACAACCCTTATACCGACAGAGATGTCAGTGGTAAATGATGCGGACGAAGGAGGCGGCCTCTAGCCTAGAGCTGAGGGAGCTGATGGAAGAACTTTTATCACAATTGTCAACAATTTGTAAGTGAAAATACATGAAACACCATATGTTTATAATTAAGTTATAGGTTTAAATTTAAAAAATGATATAAAATTAATTGTTTTTATATTAGGTTTATTTAATCTAAACCGTGCTCAAGAAATATGACATCCAAATATAAGGAGAAGATTGATCTTGAGGGTTATATATGAAAGAATATCTCTTAGGCAACAAAAGAATTTTACTATCAGGAGTTTAAGGTAATTTTTTTAATTTTATTTTTTAATTGATTTTCATACATTAATTAGATAAATATTATTACATTATAAGTACTTATTGTATGTTTTTCCTTTTATTTTAGAAAGAATTTTTTTGTTATGCTGAATTTGACACGGTCTTTTATAAAGTATGGGAGAGACAAGCATGTATACGTTATCGAGACTTTGTTGGTGTGATATATAAGACTAATGTACGATCGCCTTATATTTATGAGCAAATATGGAGTCGTTGGCAGCAGTATTGGATATCACCTGAGGCAATGTCCATTTTAAAGCATAATTCTACCAACAGATGTGAAGGATCGAGGGGAGAGTGTCTTCCCATTTGTATTGGAGGATCTATTACCCATAACAAGCATGCAAAGAGACTTGTAAGTATCTATACTTTACATTTATATTCTATTTTTTTATTTTGGTGTATTTCAACTTAATTTGATGCGTGAATTTTGGAATAAAAAATGTATATTATGGAGAATGATAATGTTATAAATGTCTGGTGCCATATATGGTTGTGTTGTTGAGTTATTTTGTTTGTTCGACAGGGGGTAAATATCATAAAAATAAAGAAAATTCTGCCAAAATTTTTATAAATTATAGTTTACTTATAACATTTTATTCTAATGCAAGAAAAGTCTATAGGCATGAAGACTATACCTCGTTAGCTCTTTGTGCACACTCACACTAAGAAGCATGATGGTATGACCTTCGTCAATACCTGATGTAGAGAACTAAATATATGTAAAATTTATGCTTTAATATTAATGCTTAATAATTATCACTTACTAACATGAACACTGTCTTCTTATAAGACCTCATCATAGCAATTAGAGCATTCACGGTCACCAAATGAATAGTGTACTTGTAGTCATTTCGTATAAATTACAAATACTTATTATGTACAAAATAATTTTTTATTATCAACTAAGATAATTTTTAGTTTATATCATCAATCAACTTTCTGTTTTAACAAATTAAATGTAGAAACAAATCAAAATATTATCAACAGATAACTCATAACTGTTTAAATTATGCATCAACCATAAGATCATCAAATAAAATTTAATGCAGGGAAATTGTAAAAAAACAGTTTTAGTAAATTTACCGAAGGAAAAACAATGTTCGTCGGTAAAATCTATTCGATTTATCGAAAGATAACTAATAACTTTCGGTAATGTTGTCATTAACTTACCAACAGAATAACCAATTCAATTGGTAACTTTACCAACTAAAGATAGCATAGAATAACCATCGGTATATTCACTGACGGTCACACAAAATATCCATCAGTAAATTTACGACAGACATTCTGTGATTCGTCGCAAATTATTACCTAAGCCGTTTCTCCGTTGCTAACTAAGCTTGTAGATGAAATGTGTAGGTTTTTTGTCGGTACTTTTCGTTGCTAAACTTCATTGTTCTTTTAGTGATGCATAATTTTACAGGCTTTTTTGAAACTTGTAATTCAAATTTTAGTGATTAACTGAGTTATAACTTAGTAATTATTTGGTTAAAGTGAAGGTTATCTTAGTCAAGAGGGAAGAAGAATTTGGAAAGGAGAACAAGGAAAAAGTTCTAATATGTGGTAGAAGAGTTGATATCCTAATGCAACACCTGTTCAATAGGTGTAAGTATTTTTTTATGTGTAGTGATTTTTATTTATAATATACTGAGGTTTGTTGTATAATCTAATGGTATACTTTGAGTAATGAAGTGGTAGTTCTTTTAATATTATTGTGATACTTTTTTTTATAATGTAATAGTATCATAGGGATAAGTAATAGAATAAAGAAAGGAAAGAGTTCTTTAGATGTAATAACCTTATGTAGTTGCGCTAAGGTTGAAATGGATAAGCAAGGTAATCTTATAGTGAAAACCAAAGAAACAAAAGTAGTATTCAATATCATCGTTGTGAAAATTTTCAGTATATGAAAGTTGATTGTTTGTACGAGGATAAATAGATTAATTTTACACTAACTAGAAATGTTAAGGCAGGTCAACTTTTTATGGCTTATTGTGATACTAATGATGTTTTAAATAAAGTGTCGTTCATTGACTGAGGTTCCTCTAACCATATAATAGGAGCTTAATGAGACTCAATGTTGAAGGTCAATCTCTGTGATAACAAAGGTATTGAAATTAAAAGGAAAAGGCACTATGGTCATAAATAATAACAGTGGTAAAATTAAGTCTCTTGACAATGTCCAACTTATTCCTACTTTGGAACAAAATTTGTTGAGTATTGGGCAATTAATGGTTAGTGGGTTCACAGTTTCTTTTCTTTTTCTTTTTTTATAATGCAACTTGTGCAATTAGAAATAAGAAAACAAGAAATGTTGTTGATAGAGTAAAAAAAAAACATTTTCCTATTATAAGTGTCCAAGATGAAAAACTTTGCTTTAGTTGTAAATATGAACAATGACACATTGTTATGTCATTTCAGACAATCCATACAATGGAAGAGTTTGGACTGTTGCATAAAAGTCTCTCATAAAAGCTAAGGCATCTTCACTCG
>JAOSBN010000178.1:41656182-41700823 GCA_027563595.1 Erythroxylum suave | reverse complement strand
AATTTGTGCCCCCCCCCCCCCCCCCCCCTTAACCTAAAGAATTTTGTCCTCAAAATTCTTACCTGAATTCATGAATAGGTGTGGATACTTATCCTTCATAGCTTCCAAAGATTCCCATGTTGCTTCATCTCTTGTATGATTCTATCAAAAAACTTTTACCAACTTCACAGTCTTATTCCGCAAGACTTTTTCCTTTGAATTTAGGATCGCCACTGGTTGGTCTTCATAAGTTAAATCCTCCCTTAATTGGACTTCTAAAGGTCAAACTATGTGTGATGGGATCCAATATGTATCTCCTTAGCATTGATACATGGAAGACATTATGAATTTTGGATAAATCTAACAACAAAGCTAATTTGTAGGTGAGAGGCCCAACCTTCTCAATAATTTCATAAGGACCTATATATCTTGGACTGAGTTTACCCTTTTTATCAAATTGTAAAACTCCTTTCCATGGTGAAGCTCGAAGGAACACTTTATCTCCCACTTCATATTCCATCCCCTTCCTATGTTCGTCTGTATAACTCTTCATCCTATCTTGAGCCTCTTTGAGCCTCTGCTTCACCAATTTAATCTTGTCGATTGTAGCTTGTACCAACTCAGGTCCTAAAAGTTTCCTTTCACCTTCCTCGTCCCAACAAATAGGAGTTCTACACCTCCTACCATACAAGGCCTCACAAGGTGCCATTTGAATTGCAGAATGATAAGAATTATTATAAGCAAACTCAATCAAAGGTAGGTGCTCATCCCATGAACCTTTGAAGTCCATTATACAAGCTCTTAACATTGCCTCTAATGTCCTTATCGTCCTCTCTGATTGTCCATCCATCTGTGGATGAAAGACTGTACTAAAATGCAGTTTGGTTCCCAAAGCTTCTTGCAAACTTTCCCAAAATCTCGAGGTGAATTTGGGATCTCTATCAGAGACTATGGAACTTAGAATTCCATGAAGTCTGATTATTTCATCTATGTATTTCTTGGCCAAAGCATTCAAGGTGTCTGTCTGTCTGATAGGCAAGAAATGTGTTGACTTAGTTAGTCTATCCATGATCATCCATACTGCATTATGCTTCCTATTGGTCCTTAGTAATCCCATTAAGAAGTCCATTGTAATCTTTTCTCATTTCCATTCAAGAATAGACAAGGGCTTAAGCTTATCGGTAGGTGCTTGATATTCCGCTTTGACTTGTTGACATACGAAGCATTTCCCAGCATACTCAGCAACATCTTTCTTCATTCCTCGCCAACAAAAATGTTCTTTTAAATCTCTGTACATTCTTGTGCTTCCCGGATGCATTGCACATGGAGCATTATATGCCTCATCTAAAATCTCATCCTTTAACTCTTGCATATCTGGAATGCATAATCTGTTACCTACCACCATTAATCCATCTTCTCTCACTTCTATTTCCGAAGGCTTACCATTTTTAATTTCTTCTCTGAGACTGCTCAAGTATTCATCACGTTCCTGCAATTCTTTAATCTTTTCCCTCAATACTGGCCTTCCTTTAAATTTAGCCAATATACCACCGAATTCAGCTTGTCTCAACTTCACCTTAAGCTTGGCCATCTCCTTCAACAAAGGTAGATATATCGTCTTCACATAAGCCATAGTAGATTTCCTACTCAGTGCATCCGCTACCATATTTGCTTTCCCCGGGTGGTAGTCGAACATTAAGTCATAGTCTTTTAATAATTCTAACTACCTTATTTACCTCAAATTTGACTCTTTTTGGCTCAACAAATATTTAAGACTCTTGTGATTTGTAAATACCCTAATAGTGACTCCATATAAATAATGTCTCTATATTTTCAATGCCAAGATTATAGCAGCCAATTCCAAGTCCTGTGTGGGATAGTTTATTTCATAGGGTTTTAATTGTCTAGAAGCATATGCAATCACTTTATCTTCTTGCATGAACATGCACCCTTGTCCTTTCCTCAAAGCATCATTATAAACTTTATATCCATCACTACCAGAAGGTAAGGCTAAAATTGGTGCAGTTGTGAGTTTCTTCTCCGGTTCCTCAAAACTCTTCTGACATTCTTTCGGCCATACAAACTTTTGATTCTTCCTTGTCAATTTTATGAGTGGAGCAGCTATAATGGAAAAGCCTTCTACAAATCATCTGTAGTAACCAGCTAATCCCAAGAAACTCCTCACTTCTGCTACATTCTTGGGTGCTTCCCATTTTACAATAGCTTCTATTTTTCTTAAATCCACATGTATCCCTTTTTTCGAAATCACATGTCCAAGGAACACTACTTCTTTTAGCCAAAACTGAAATTTATCAAATTTGGAATACAACTCTTTCTCCCTCAATGTCTTCAAGGCAGTCCTTAAATGCTCTTCATGCTCCTTATCACTTTTAGAATAGACCAATATATCATCAATAAAGATTATGATAAATTGGTCTAGGAAAGGCTTGAAGACTCTATTCATGAGATCCATGAAGGCTGCAGGGGCATTGGTTAATCCAAAGAGCATCACTAAAATCTCAAAATGTCCATATCTTGTTCTAAAAGTAGTCTTTAACACATCAGATTCTTTTATTCCCAATTGATGATAACCCGATCTCAAGTCTATCTTAAAGAAGACTTTTTCTCCTTGCAGTTGATCAAACAGATCATCTATATATGGAAGAGGATTTCTATTCTTGATGGTGACATGGTTGAGCTTCTTATAATCCACACACATCTTCAAGGATCCATCTCTCTTTTTCACAAAAAGAACTAGAGCTCCCCAAAGCAAAAAGCTAGGCCTAATGAAGCTTTTCTCTATTAGCTCTTCTAGCTGCTCTTTAAGCTCCTTCAATTATGTCGGAGCCATTCTATAAGGTGGAATAGAGATTGGTGCAATGCCTAGAAGAAGCTCTATGTTAAACTCGATCTCTCAGTGTGTTAGTCCTGGTAATTCCTCTAGAAAGATATATGGAAATTCCTTGACTATTGGAATATTTCCTAGCTTTACTTCATCTGCTTTCTTATTTACCACATATGCCAAGTATGTTTCATTCCCCTTCTTCATCATTTTCTCTGCTTTTAGAGCCAAAATAAACTTAGGTGAACTTACCTTTCTGTCTCCCACAAACATTACCTTTTCACCTTTATCCAGCACAAACTCTACCATCTTCTATCTATAATTCAAATTGGCACTATATTTTTCTAAAGTGTCCATGCCCAAAATCATATCCAATCTCTTCATCTCCAATGGCATTAAATCCACTACTAATTTTGCCTCACCAATACATACTTCACACTCCTGATAAACTTGACTAAGAATAACATACTGGCCTATCAAAGTGCTAACCATCAAAGGACCATCTAATGTACTCAAAGTTCTATTACGCAAAATCATACTTGTAGAAATAAAAGAGTGGGTAGACCCCAAATCAATCAAAACAATCACATCATCAAGAAATAATTTAACCGTACCAGTCACAACTTTTGGAGCTGCTTCTGCTTCCTCCCTAGTCATTGCCAATATTCTAGATGGTACTTGCCCCTTCGATTTTCCTGGAGGATTTGACTTCTTAACTGTACCAGAACTGCCCACTTCAGTTGCAAACTTAACTTCCACGGTCTCAACCATCTTTGATTCTTGCCTCTGAGTTTCGGCCTGTCTAACATATTTTGGACACTCCCTGGCCATGTGCCCTTTCTCTCCACAGTTAAAGCAAGCTCCAATTAGTCAATAACACTCCCCTTTATGAAATTTGCCACAGTGGTCACATTTTGGATAGGATGGCTTATTCTTGTAGGGAAATAGTTCTCATCGGTCTAGGTCTACTCGAGCCACGACTTCAAACCTCAGATGGTGTAGGGAAAGTCTAGGCACTCTTTCCTAGCACAGGCATACTACCTCCCCTATTTAGTTGTTCTATTCCCTTTCTCTTTCTGTTTATTGCGCTCTTTATGGTTTCAATATTCTGCACCCTTAATGCAGCTTCTACCATTTGTTGAAAGTTGCAAAAATTTTGCACGACCACTTTCTCTCAAATGGCCAAATGCAAACCTGTTTCAAATCTTCGACACTTGGCTGCTTCACTCATCATCAACTCAACTGCATATCTGGATAACTGGGTAAACATGTGCTTGTACTCACTCACCGTCATTTCCCTCTGAGTGAGGTTCAAAAACTCCCTCTGCTTCTGTTGAATGTACACCTCAAAAAGATATTTCTTCTTATAAGTAGCTTGGAAATTAGCCCATGTTAACACCGGCAACTTTAACTGGCTCCCAAGTATGCTTTCCCACCAGTGCAGGGTATCTCCCTGTAGCAAGCTCGCAGCATACACAATCTTTTCTTCATCTTCACAATCCATCTGTTCCAATATTCTCTCTGTCTTCCTCAACAAATTCTTAGTTTCCTCAGGATCAGTCGCTCCATAAAAATGTACGGTGCCATACTTCCTTAGCTTATCAAATTGTCTTCCTTTCTTAGATGGTGTTGAAGTAGACGTAGATGGCATCTGACCCATTACTTGTACAAAAGCCTAAGCAAAGGCTTGAAACATTCTGGGATCGAATAGATTAGCTACTTGTTTTTTAGGGAGGGATGACTCAGGCATTTGAGGTGGAAAGGGCTCGCTATCCTGCCCTACCATTGCCTTAGCAATTGTTGGGGCTCTGGACTCACCAGTACCCTCCTCTCTCGGTGAAGATTCAAGTGCAGCAGATCTTTGCAAAATTCCTCGAAGTGTTTTTCGACAAGGTGGCATTTTACTCCTTCTGTAAAGCACTAACATTTAGCTTACATTTTTATTTTACATGTTATGTCCTACATGTATGCATGATATGCATGTCACTTAATGCAATCAATCGATTTAACACAATAACAATTAATCACATAGCATAATAATTCATAACATAACACATCCAAAGCCTAGGAATCCTTAGAAACCTTGGGCTCTGATACTAAAAAAGTTGGCCCCGAATCTCAATATGGATTTTATGATGACTATGCGCCATCATTGGGATTTATTGAAAATAATAGTAAATAGATTTGGGAACATATCAATAAAATAAAATATAACATTTAATTTAATTAAATTTTAGACAAGGAAAATTTATAGTGGGATTTTTCTGATATAAGCAAATAATAATTAAAATGTCACAAAATGATTTTAGACATGAAATTAAATTATAAAAAATCATGAATTAATATAAACAATTAATTAAAAATAAAATAAATAAATAAACATTTACTAAATAATTGGATAAATAATAATTATATTAAATAAATAAAATTCATAGGGGAAGTAAAAACAATACCTAGCAATCTAATAAAAATAATATCATAGCAAAAAGTGGGCATAGAATACATTTATTTGAGTGTGAAGTGAATATAACTGGTTTAAGGTGTGACAAGTAAAGACAAAGAGGTTGAATGGTATTTAATTTAATGGTTTAGAAGCAAATGGAAGAGGAAAAAGTCGCGGGCATGATTTTCATCTCTCAAGCCCGTGAGAGAGAGGCATCGTGATTGTGCACATATGGTGAACGGTAGAGAAAAATCGAGGGGAATCGCGATCGTACTTTCCTAAAAAGAATTGGATTGTTGCGATCATGCTTGTGCACGACCGCGACTTTTCAGTCGTGCAACCAGTCTTTAAACCTTCGTAACTTTCAATTCAAAAGTCCAAAAATTACAAACTTTATGTCATTAGAAAACTAAGAGAAAGACCTACAATTTCATGAAGGAAGTTTTGTCTAATTCAGCATGTATCGATATAGTTTAATCGTTTAAGTAAAGAATATCATTTCAGTCAAAAATTTGTGCTACTACTTATACTAATACCAATAATGCTATCTTATAAAGGCCATAACTTTTGCGTCCGAAGTCCAAAATTTTCAATATTTATACCATTAGAAAGCTAAAAAAATAATATATAACTTTTATGAAGACTACTTAGCCTAATTCTCCCTAGATCAATGCAATTTATTCCTTAAAGTTTCAAATCATATTTTATCCTTATTCTCTATTTTCATTCATCTGTCAACATACAATTCTATTGCAAATTCCAAAAGACCCAAACCAACTTTCAATTCTATACATATGAAACTCCTTTATTAACCAATTTACTTCAGATAAGTCTATCCGAAGGTCTCCCAACACCTAACAAACTTATTTTCAACACCAAGCCATCTTAACAGAAGAGAGAATTTGCACATATACATATATAAGAGAAACTCTGCAACTTTCACTATCAATTTGCAACAAACCAAGTTGATACACATCTTTATACTTCATATCAAAATGCCATATTAGTATCATAATTACAAAATACAATTAGAAATGTTCACGCTGATATGCTTCTAAGATCACCAAAAATGATCCACACTAACTTAGTTACAAAAAGTCTGGAATTCCTGGAGATTTGCCAAAACTTTGTAAGGTTCAGTAATGATCTGTTGATTCTTCACCTGAGGAGTAGATAATTTGTGGGGTGAGCTAAGAAGCTTAGTAGCTAATATGTTTATAGCCAGTGTTAACGAACTATATACAATTCCATCGTACACATATATATATAACATTATTTTGATTTTCAACAGATCACCACATTCACAATCTAAATTTGGCAATTTTACATAAACATGAAATACTTCATCTCAAAAATCAGATTACAAAAAAATTTAATTTATAATCAAACCATGAAACTCAATCATGCTTCATACTCAACCATCCAAAATGCAATGCACAAATATAATGGCTCGAGAGTTCCGTGGAACGAAACAAAGAAACCAAAATTTACCTCGTGAAACAAAACAAGTCTGATTTCTCAGGATCTCGTAGCCTCAAGCAGGCAGCTAGGAGAAGGCTATAGGTTATCGTGCACGCGACTAACGAAACGGGTTCCTCTCGTACCCACATAAATAGATTCCAATGCATATATATATTTGATATCTTAATCATAGGTTTATGCTTCTTAAATTTTCTGATTTTCATTAACACAAAGTAGTAAAATCTTTCAAGCATAACAAGTTATCAAATCACAACACATTTTTCCCACATCCACAATGATTCAAAATAAACATATTTAACATACATACACTCAATTATTTCAGCTCATCATCACTAAAACCATATTACCTGCCTATTTATTTGATACTTCCAAGATCAAGCTTACCCTTCTCCTTGCTCTTGACGTCGACTAGCTTGATTCCCTTTAAAAACATTTTTTTTCATTTAATCAACACACACGAATGAAGTTTTCCTTAAACCTAACTATCCATGAAGGAGCTTAAGCTTGATCTATTCTTACTTCCTCTAACTCAAGGAACTAAAATATACTTAAGTTCACAAAAGAAATCTAAGAACATAGTTTTCTTACTCCTCTTCTTTTTCTCTCTTCGTTTTCATTACATCACCAGTCTTCTCTCCTTCCTTCTTCCACTAAAGCAAGAAGAAAGGATCGGAAATACCTAAAAATAATTTTTGCTGAACCCTTTTCTCTCTTCTTCTTTCTCCTTGCTCTTTCCTTCTTCTTTCTCCTTGCTTCGGTTTCTCCTTCTCTCTTTCTAGGTTCTTCCACGACTGTCTCCTTCTTTTCTTTCTTAACACACACGACTCCTCCTCTTTTGTCTTATTATTTTATAGCTTTACAAAATTATCCTTTCTTATTCAATGAAATTCCTACTAACTCCTTACCTTAATTTTAACTCTTCCTTTTAGTCTATGCTACTCTACGAAATTAATAATAAACCCAACTACACTCAAAAAAAAATTATAATTCATGAATTCTACTTATATTTATACTCACTAATTTAATAAAAATAAAATTCTAAGATAAATTCGGGATCCAATATCTAGATAATCCTTGAGAATTTCTTAGATCAAAAAATATTGTCCCCTGTTACCCTTCCTTTAAGGAAAGCAGATTAGTTAGGTTATAATTTAAGGGAAGCTGCCAGAAATATGACTTTATAAAGTATGTTATAGCAGGAAATGTGACTTTGGAAACGTGTCAACATTGAGAATAAGGAGATAAAGGTGGAGTTGATTCTATGATAGGATTTCCAAGATAAAAGAAACTTCTAATGGCTGTGATCCTGTCGATGGCAGTGATCGGGTCAACCTCAATGACAAGCCAGGCCGTTTTGAAAAAATGGCATTAAACCGATCAAAGATTCGGGGATTTAAAAGAGTTAAAAGTAGAAAGGGACTTTTGACATCTTGTTCAGAGAAAGTTTGGACAAGTCATCACTGGAAGCAAGGTTAATGATTTTTATGATAATATGGGAAAGCAACTGGAGTCTGAGAAAAAGGTCTTAAATCTCAGTATAGTCAGAAATAGAGTTCCCATCTGTTATCTACAAGGGACATAATTTATGTTCTATTTCTGAAACAATCACAGTTTGCTTGAGGAAGAACCGATTTGCTTGTTGCTTCAGGTAAAATAGGAGCTGACGAATCTTAAATCAACCAGGTTACAAGGTAATAAAGTGGAGCCATATAAAATACAGCAAATTGGTGTGGTGTGGTGTGGTGTCCCAGGGAATACAAAAGACCGAGTGATTCAGAGAGGTGAATGATGGAATTGAAAATCTGTCAAAACCAACCAAGGAAAAGAGTTAGTGATAGAGGAAAGCCGAAAGCTGTTTAAAAGAGTGCCACAAATTCTTCCTGACAGTGACATTTGTTCGTTACTGCTCTCCTTAACAGCTGGGGTGGGATTGCTGCAATATATGTATGGGTTACAGTAACCTATGTAAGGTTGGGATGCTTCCAATTTCCTATGTTTCCCGCAGTTATGTAATGAAATGAGTTTGTCCGTCTAATAGCTTACCTCAGTTTAATTGTCGTTTATTTCACTTCCAGGTATATGTGCAATAAGAATAACATAGTTTAGTTTATGTAAATTTCTTGTTTATTTATTTATTCTCCTTTTTAAGGAAAGGAAGGAGCAGAAACTGGAAGGAAACGATGACGACGTCTTTTTCCTCTATTTAGCACGCAATGTTTTGGGAGTTCATCTTTATTAAATAGCAGCCACAAATTTGTTCGTGTAGAGGTGATTTGGACCTTAACTTAAGTTGTAAACGATGTTGAGTAAAAAGATGGAAAATGCTGCTGCTAGTCGTTCATGGTTTGTGGGTCCTAATAAATTTTTAGCTACGCAGGGTTTGTAACCCACTAATGAACTAATTAGAAAAAAATGTAAAGAAAGAAGCAAAAAGATCCATCTAAAAGTGAGACTTTTTAAATGAGGTGATAAGGGTGTCATGGAAGAACAAAGTCAACCTGTTACATCCTATTTCAGTCAACATTGTCGTGACATATACATCTCCAAGAGGGAAGAGTCAAGCAGATAAGATTCTTGTCTGATTTTACACCTCTCCAAGAGGGGAGAGAGCAGATAAGATTCTTGTCTAATTATACCTGCCAATTCAATAGTTAAATTTACGTCGTTTTAAACATTGCACAAGATTAGACGAGATAAAGTTGGACAAAAAAATTCCTGCTTAGAGTTGAGTACTTGAGTTGATAACCTTTTCTTCTTTTTCTTTTTTTTTGCATATCTTTGTGATTCAATCTTCTATTTGTTTTGATACGTATATACGGCTTTTCTTGATTCTTATTGCAGATATTAAAGACAAAGAATTTGGGTAAAAATTCTCGTGTATTATCATCTGTACTAAGGAGTTTATATACAAGCTTTACAGCGAAAACGACAATTGTAACAAACTACTGACAAGAAGCAAAGAGAGGAAGAACGTAGCAGACTACTGACAGACGCAAAATGAACAAAGGCAAAAAACAGGACAGCGTGGGAAATATATAAGCTGGAAATAAAATGAGTGTATTGGTTGCTTCGGGAATGTTATGGGGTCTTCTATGGAGTGTCTCTATGTTGGGCCTTGGAGGCTTTATTGGCATGTGATATCGTGGACTCTACAGCCCCTCCTCAAGTTGGAAGGTGTGTAATCCCAACTTGTCAAGGATGGTAGAAAATGTGCTCGTGGGGAGAGCTTTGGTGAAGATGTCGGCCAATTGATAACGAGAAGGGAGGTGTGTGGTCTGAAGGAAACCATCCCGAATAGCATTACGAACTAAATGGCAGACAATGTCGAGGTGCTTAGTGCGTTCATGGAAGACGGGATTGGCGGAGATGTGCACAGCCGCCATATTATCACACCGGAGAGGGATAGGAAAGGGGATAGTGATTTACAGGTCCCAGAGAAGGAAGCTAAGCCATTTGATTTCGCAGAATGTACTAGCCATGCTTCGATATTCAGCTACGGAAAAGGAACGACTGACTGTTTGCTGCTTTTTTGTCTTCCAGGATATCAAAGATGAACCAAAAAAGATGCAAAAACTAGTGAGAGATTTACGGGTGAATTTACAGCCTGCCCAGTCAGCATCGAAGAAAGCATGGAGTGAAGGAGTATCCGAAACCGAATAGACCAGGACCTTGGAAATGGTCCCCGATAAGTAGCATAAAACATGTAAGAGAGCTTGCCAGTGAGAGGAACGAGGAGCAGCAGTGAATTGACTAAGTTGTTGAGTGGCGAAAGCAATATCAGGACAAGTGAAATTGAGGTATAGAAGTTGGCCGACAAACCATCGATATTTCTCGGGATCAGTCAAGAGGGGGCTATCATCAATGTCAAGTTTGGTCCCTTGAGTCATGGGAAGATCCACAGGGTTCAGGTCAATCAAGGCGAGATCAGCTAGAATGTCACGTATATATTTTTGTTGGGATAACAACATAGCAGTCTATAACCGAGCAATCTCAACTCCAATAAAGTACTTGACAGGACCCAAGTCACGGAGTGGAAATGCACCATGCAAGAATCGTTTAACGTCACAGATCAAGCTTTCGGAGGGACTAGAAATCAAAACTTCGTCGACATAGTTAACCAGAGCAATAAACGTGTCGGTGGTATCTTTGGTAAAAAGGAAAGGATCTGAATCATGCTGAAGGAAACCGAATTGGAGTAGAGTGGAAGTGAGCTCCTTGTTCCACTGTCGCCCTGCCTGTTTGAGGCCATAAAGGGATTTTTGCAAGCAGAGAACCTCCCTCGGTTGGGTTTGATGATAGCCTTGAGGTGGAACAATGTAAATTTCTTCATCAAGATGCCTATGTAAGTAGGCGTTGGTGATGTCGCAATGATGAATTGTCCATGTGTTGGCAGCCACCATGGCAAGTAAGGTGGGAACTGTGGTAATCTTGGCAATCGGTGAGAAGACGTTGAAATAATCAACCCCGGGAGTTTGCTTGAAGCCTTTCACCACCAGTCGGGCTTTGCGACGATCAACGGAACCATCCGGCTTGCGTTTGATTTTGTAGACCCGTTTTGTGGTTAAGGGCATCTTGCCAGCAAATAGGAGAGCGGGGACCCAAGTCCCATTATTTTCCAGCACTGCTATCTCCACCTGCATAGGCTCCATCCATAATGAATCATGTTTAACAGTATCATATGAAAAGGGTTCATGGTCAGTGGAGAGATTGTCAGGAAAAGAGGTATGGTTGGGAGAGAAATGAAGAGTAGTTGTATCAAGGAAGGGGTCCACAGGATCGGCAATGAAGGAAGTCTAGGAAAGGTGGGCGATATAGTCATTGAGGTAGGAGGGTGGGTGACGTGACCGGGTGCTATAACATTTGGCAAAGGGGATGGGTGTCGCAGTCGGTGATGGTGGAGAAGAAGGGGCATCACCAGCAGGTAAGGAGTTAGGAGTCGGTGATGCTGGAGTTGGGGGGTTCGAATTGGAGATAGGATCGGGTAGGGTTAAAGGAAATGGAGCTGGGCTTTGTATGGGTTGTGGGTTAAAAGGGGTGTGTGTATTTAAAGATGGACTTTAGAGTCCGAATATGTGAGCATCTGGGTTGTTTGGGTTGAAAGGGGGACTTTGGAGTCTGAAAATGGAATGATCTGGGTTGGGTCTATCTGGGTTTGGGTAGGGGAATAAGTGTTCATAGAAAAGGACATCTCAACTAAATAGAGTTTGTTCGTATCAGTTACGAATAGTTTATAAGCTTTTCGGTCAGTCGCGTATCCAAGTAACAAACACTTTATAGCCCTAGGTTCTAATTTGTCTTTGTGGGGTTTGGTATTTGTGGCATAACATAGACATCCGAAGGTTCGGAAATGATCATAATTGGGTGGTTTGAGGTATAATTTTTCATAAGGTGTTTTCCAAGATAGTATTTTGGTAGGTAGCGATTTATGATGTAGGTGGCGGTTAAAATAGCATCCCCCCAAAACTGTTGCCGTAATTTGGCTTTAAACATAAGAGCTCGAGTAATTTCGAGTAAGTGTTTATACTTACATTCGACGACTCCATTTTGTTGGGGTATATAAACACATGTTTTTTGGTGGATAATCCCTTCGGACGTAAATAGTTGTTGGATGTGAGCATCAACAAATTCAGCTCCGTTGTCCGTCCGTATTTTTGTGATTTTTTTGTCAAATTGAGTTTCAATCATTGAAATAAAAAGGCTGATGGTATGGTGAACTTGGGCTTTACTGCTTAAAAGGAAGGTCCCAGTTGCTCTACTGAATTCGTCTACAACGGTCAAAAAATATGTGGATCCATCAAGGGCTTTTGTCCCGTATAAGCCCCAAAGGTCCATATGTATTAATTCAAAGGGTCTGGTTGCTATTATAACATGTTTGCTGAATGGATTTCGTGTTTGTTTCGCTAAGGGACATTTTTCATAAAAGAAATCACTTGATGGCTTAAGGTGACAAAATTGCAAATGTTCTAAACTTTAGTGGATACGTGACCGAGCCGAAAATGCCATAAACTAAAAGTATCAGTAGCATTACAAACAAAATGTTAGTTGAGATAGAATTGTAAAGATGGACCTTTCTTTGAATTTGGTGGTAGAAAATGATGAGGTTCGAGCCTGTAGATTCCCCCAATTTCTTCACAACTTGCAACAATGGAGTTAGTCTTTGGGTCCTGCAACACAACTTTGTTTGATATAAATATGACAGCCAAGTTATTTTTCTGTGCAAGTTTACAAACTTACAGGAGGTTGTGGTTGAAAGTGGGAATATATAGAACATCTTCTAGTTGGATTGAGTTAGTTAGTGCTACATTTCCTTTTTGGGTAACAGATTTGAATGAGCCATCGGATAACATCACAGGGAAAACGTTAGGTGTAAGGTTGGTGTCTTTTAGTAGGTTTTGATTGTGTGTCGTGTGGGTTGAAGCACTGGAATCCACTATCCATGAAACGCATTCATATTTAGAGCCAACATTATCATTATGGTTAGAACGCATACCTGCGTAGCTATTAAAAGCTACGTGATTGGCTTCATTGATACCTTTGCCCTTAACTAGACGCATCAACTCCTGAACTTGTCTGCTCAAAACACTGAGGTCTGGCCCCTGCCCAATACTGTCACTACTTGAACTCCCCTGCCCAGTCTCAACTAGGTTCTCAGCCACTGCTCCAGCGTAGCCATTTCTTTCTCTGGCTCGTTTCTGCTTCAATTCCTTGAACCATTTAAGTTCTCCATGTATTTTGAAGCATGTATCCACGGTATGTCCCTTCTCATGGCAATGAGTGCAGTACTTGTCTTCTTTCCTCACATAACTTCTTTTTTTGTTCACCGAAAATCCTTCTCTAGTTTCAGTCTTTCTATTTCCGAGAGGTTTCACCACAAGGGCCACGTTCATTTGTCTTGTCTCATTTGTAGACAAACCAGCAACATTTCTCTGTCTTTCAACAGTAAGAATATTTACAGTTGGTAAAGGATCATTCAACATCACTTGACTCACTACACTCCCATATTCTTCTCTAAGCCCCATTAAAAATTGGACTAACTTACTGTTATCTTCCATAGCACTATTAAGTTTACCAACCTCACATGGACAACTCCTAAAAGGCATAACACATCTTAAGTCATCCCAAAGTCGTTTTAGTTTTGTGAAATAACTTGTGACAGATCCATTCCCCTGCCTTAAGTTATTGATTTCTTGCATTAGTTGGTAGATTTGAGGCCCATTGCTTTCACCATATCTAGATCTTAACTCTTCCCATAGGTCCCTAGCAGTGGTGACTACAAGAAATGATTTTGTTAAATCTTTAACCATGGAGTTTAAGAGCCATGAGATTACCATGTTATCAACTGTTCTCCATTTCTTTAGTAACGTTGGGTTGTTCTCTGGCTCCTTATAGTAGCCACTGATGAAGCTGATCTTGTCTTTGGCTTTTAGAGCAATAATCATCGCTCTACTCCATGAAAGGTAGTTTGTCTCATCCAGCAGCATCATCACTAGCGCCCGGATTTTCTGAGGCAGAGATCTCATACGAGTCACCTTCGTCATTGTTTACATCGGGTTGTGTGTGGGTAGTGCTGGAAGAGCCTTCACGTTCGTTCGTCATTGTGTATCAAGCGCCTGTTGCTATGATACCATGCAGATATTAAAGACAAAGAATTTGGGTAAAAATTCTCATGTATTATCATTTGTACTAAGGAGTTTATGTACAAGCTTTACAGTGAAAACGACAATTGTAACAAACTACTGACAAGAAGCAAAGAGAGGAAGAACGTAGTAGACTACTGACAGACACAAAATGAACAAAGGCAAAAAAATAGGACAGCGTGAGAAATATACAGGGTGGATATAAAATGAGTGTATTGGTTGCTTCGGGAATGTTCTGGGGTCTTCTGTGGAGTGTCTCTGTGTTGGGCCTAGGAGGCTTTATGGGCGTGTGATATCGTGGACTCTACACTTATTAGTTCAGAAATGGTACAGGTAACAAAAGCATTGGCATATGATCTCAACTTGAGCTACTCATTTAGGCGTGTACTATCCACCTCATAGTCACTTCTAAATGACGCAGTGGCTTTTGGGTCGTTTCCTGATAATGGCAGAATGATTCATCTAGTCCAACGCATGTACTTTATAGACAAAAACAAAATGTTCTCAAGATAAATGCTATCAAGAAATTGAGCAAGGATATTCTGTTTAAGACAACTATCTCCAGCTATGTCTAAAATGACATCACCCTATTATTTGAAAAAATTTACAAATAATAAATAGTAAATAAGTAAACAAAATCAATGACTCACTGTTCTTTAAATAGAACGACAATATTTTTTGGATTAAACAGAGATAGACAAGAAGATTTCGACTGCAAGTTATTAATAGAAAAATTAGAACAGCCGCCATTTAATAATCTAGGTGAAGCATCACATTCTACAGCTAGAATCGAATCAGATGTTGTATCTCCAGCTACTACACTTGTAAATGAGGCATCACCTTCCGTACTTGCTACTATCCCATCCACTACTCTTATACTGACAGAGATATCAGGAGTAAACAACGTGGATGAAGGAGGTGGCCTCCAGCCCGGAGCTGAGGGAGCTAATGGAAGAACTTACATCACAATTGTCAACAATCTATAAGTGAAAATACATGAAATACAATATGTTTATAATTAAGTTATAGATTTAAATTTAAAAAATGGTATAAAATTAATTGTTTTTATATTATGTTGATTTCTTTTGGATCGTGCTCAAGAAACATGACTTCAAAATTAATCTTGAGGGTTATATGGAATCATATCTCTAAGGTGACAAAGGAATTTTACTATTACAAAAAAAATAATTTTGTTTTTTAATTGATTTTTATACATTAATTAGATAAATATTATTACATTATAAGTACTTATCGTATGTTTTTCATTTTGTTTCAGAAAGAATTTTTTTGAGATTTTGAATTTAAAAAGGTCATTTATAAAGTGCGGGAGAGACAAGCACGTACACGTTATCGAAACTTTGTTAGTGCAATACACAAGATTGGTGTACGATCACCTTATATTTTTGAACAAATACGGAGCCATTGGAAGCAGTATTGGACATCACCCAAGCCAATGTCCATTACAGAGCATAATTCTATCAACGGATGTGGAGGACCGAGGAGAGAGAGTCTTCCCGTACATACTGGAGGATCTATTAATCACCGAGCATGCAGAGAGACTTATAAGTATCTACACTTTACGTTTATATTCTGATTTTTTTTACTTTGGTTTATTTCAATTTAATTTGATGTGTGAATTTTGTAATGAAAATATGTATATTATAGAGACTGATAATGTTATAAACATTTGGTTCCATATATGGCTGTGTTATTAGGTTATTTTCTTTATTCAATAGGGGGTAAATATCATAAAAATAGAGAAAATTATCTAGAAATTTTTATAAATTATAGTTCACTTATAACATTTTATTATAATGCAGGAAAAGTCTATAGGCATAAAGCCTACACCCTGTAAGCTCTTTTTGCACTCTCACACTAAGACACATGACGGTTTGACCTTCATCAACACCTGATATAGAAAACTAAATATATGTAAAATTTATGCTTTAATATTAATGCTTAATAATTATCACTTACGAACATAAACACTGCTTTCTGATAGGACCAAATACAAGAAAACATTCAATGACATTCTTAGCAATCTGAAGATGTTGATGAGACTCAAACCTATCTTCATGTAGTGGATGGTAGGGATTGTCGTTGAAGGATATTTGGTTTAGGTTCATTTGCGAACACATGTTTTTTGCAATCTTCTACGTCCAGTACAGCAACATCTAATAGGCAGTTTGCATCCAATGAACTCCATGAGCTTCAAGCTCAATACAAATATTGGAAACTCAATTGCAATAGTCAATGGAGTACATACAAAGATTTGAATTATGTACTGTACTAGCCAGAAAATAGTACAAAATTATGTTCAAAAATATCGATCATAAATATCAGTCAGTATATACTAGTCGAATACTGGCCAATATCGTGAATTTTAAAAAATAGGACTTTTTAGAAAAATTTTCAAAATTTTTTCCTTCCCACATCCCCCTTCCTCCCCTTTCAAACTTTTTTTTAATTAGCTATTTATTTCAATTTTGTGATTTTTTAATTTTTATTTTTAAAATAAAATAAATATTTTATTACTCATAATAATTATGCATTGAATAAAACTTTAAAATAAATTATTTTTAATTAAATTTGTTTTAATCTTTTATATAATATTTATTAATAAAGTATTATTTTATTTTTAAAATAAATAATTTAAATTTTATTATTTAATATTAATATTTATTTTTAAATATATTTTTATTATTAAATAAAACTTTATTTAGAATTTATATATTTTAAAATATATTAATTAATTTTGCAAATTTAATTTAATTAATAATTAATTATGTAATATTAAATTAAAATTGTTTAAATTCTTATTAATAATTAATATATTAAATAGTTAAATAATATATTTAATTAATAGTAAATTAAATAATATATGATTTTGTTTTGGGTTTCACTTTTAATTGGTTGTTTTCTTATCATGAACTCTTGTTGTAAATAGTAATAATTAGAAAGTTAAGGATGTTTATTATTCTTTTTATTTAATGTTTTAATGTAATTATTATTTATTATATGATAAAATTGTAATATTCGAAGTACTTTGTATTATTCTTAATTTTATACTTGTATCATGATAGTTGTCTTTTTTATATTAATTGTGGTTATTATTTATTATTATGATATTTGAAATCATGGTTGATTTAAACTTATAAACTATACATTACAACTTACAATAAGAAAATGGACTATTTTGCAATTTCTAAAAAATTTATGGACTATTTTATAAATTTAAAAAATTACTAGAAATAATACCCGGTATTGATGGTACCGATGTAGTACCGTACCAAAATCCAACCCAGTATCAAGTCTAGTACGGTATTTGCAACATTGAGTATATAACTCAGCTCCGTAATGAGGTTGATGAGTTGAAGGGGAGGGGCAGCACCTTATCGCAGCAATCAGAGCATCCATGGTTACCAAATGAATAGCATACTTGTAGTCATTTCGTATGAATTACAAATATTTATTACGTACAAAATAATTTTCTATTATCAATTAAGATAATTTTTCCTTTATATCATCAATCAACTTTTTATTTTAACAAATGAAATGTAGAAATAAATGAAAATATTATCAAAATATAACTTATAACTGTTTAAATTATGCATCAACCATAAGATCTTCAAATAAAACTTAATTCATGGAAATTATAAAAAATAGTTTTAGTAAATTTACAGATAGAAAATCAAAGTTCGTTGGTAAAATCTATTCGATTTACCGACGGATAACTAATAAGCATCAGTAATGTTGTCATTAACTCACCTATGGAATAACCAATTCTTACCGACCGAAGACAGTATAGAATAACCATTGGTATATTCACATAATGACAATTACACAAAATGTCCATCGGTAATTAATTTGCGACAGACATTTTGTGATTCGTCGCAAATTATTACCTATAGCCGTTTCTCTGATGTCTTTATCCGTCAATAAATTCCGTCGATAACTAAGCTTGCCGATGGAATGTGTTGGTTTTTCATTAGTACTTTTCGTTGCTAAACATTTTTTTTTGTAGTGATGCATAATTTTATAGGCTTTTTTGAAATTTGTAATTCAAAATTTAGTGATTAACATGAGTTAGTAATTATTTGATTAAAGTGAAGGTTGTCTTAGTCAAGAGGGAAGAAGAATTTGAAAAGGAGAACAAGGAAAAAGTTCTAATATGTGGGTAGAAGAGTTGATATCCTAGTGCAACACCTGTCCAATTGGTGTAATGTATTTTTTGATATGTGTAGTAATTTTTATTTATAATATAATAAGGTTTGTTGTATAATATAATGGTAATCTTTGAGTAATGTAGTGGTAGTTCTTTTAATATTATTGTGATAACTTTTTTTTATAATGTAATTGTGTCGTAGGGATAAGTAATAGAATAGAGAAAGGAAAGAGTTCTTTAGATGTAACAACCTCACATAATTGCGCTAAGGTCGAGATAGATAAGCAAGGTAGTCCTATGGTGAAAACCAAGGCAACAAAAGTAGTATTCAATATCATCATTGCAAAAATTTTCAATATAAGAAAGCTGATTGTTGGTGCGAGGATAAATAGATGAATTTTACACTAACTAGAAATGTTGAGGCAGGTAAACTTTTCAGGGCTTATTGTGATAATGATGATGTTTTAAATAATTTTTCGTTCATTGAAAAAGGTTCCTCTAACCATATAATAGGAACAAAATCCATTTTTAAGGAGCTTAATGAGACTCAAAAGTTGAAGGTCAATCTTTGTGATAACAAAAGTATTGAAGTTAAAGGAACAACACTATGGCCATAAATAATAACTGTGGTAAAATTAAGTTTCTTGACAATGTCCAACTTGTTACTACTTTGGAAGAAAATTTGTTAAGTATTGGGCAATTAACGGTTAGTGGGTTTATAGTTTTTTTTCTTTTTCTTTTTTTATGATGCAACTTGTGTAATTATAAATAAGAAAACAAGAAATGTTATTGATAAAGTTAAAAGGACAAAAAAAATACATTTTCCTATTATAAGTGTCCAAGATGAAAAACTTTGCTTTAGTTGTCAATGTGAACAATGACACATTGTTTTGCCATTTGAGACATGGGTATGTCAATATCAAGGGGCTAAAGTTATCAAGTCAAAAAGGTATGGTTTATTGCAAAATTTAAATTGTAGGCTTTATGTGAAGGATGCATATATGACAAATAAATAAGGAAGCCATTTCCTATAGGAAATGCTTAGAGAGCTTCTAAATTCCTTGATTAATTTATGATGATTTGTGTGGACTCATGAACATAGAGCTATTTAGTGAGAGTCACTATTTTTTAACTCTTTTTAGATGATTTTAGTTGAATGAGTTAGGTTTATTTTTTGGTGAATAAATATGAAACTTTTTAGCCTTATAGAAAATTCAAAGCAATGGTTATAATGAATTTCTTTAAAATGAATTCACTCTTTTTATGAAGAAAATGGTATTTACAGGTAGCTAACTTTCTACCCTATGCTTTAAAGCAAAATAGAGTTATTGAGAGAAAAAATCGAACTTTAGAAGAAATGAAAAGTAGCCTATTGCAAGTAAAAGAGCTTTTTAATCAATTTTAAGTTAAAGTTATAGGAACTTCAGTGTACTTGCAAAATTTATCTTTAAGAAAAGCAATCTTGAAAGATTATAAGGTGACTGTAATTGAAATTTTGAGTACTCTTTTATATTTGTTTTTTTATTCTGACTCTATAACTTTTGAGAATGTTGTTAAAGAAAAAGTATGGCAAGATGTAATGAAAGAAGAGTTTATGACAATAAATAAACATTAAAATTGGGAGTTAGTGGATCTACTTAAAGGAAAAAAATGTTTTGGTTTTAAATAGGTGTTCAAGACAAGGTATAATATGGATGAAAGTTTATAAAAACATAAAACACGACTTATGAAAAAAGCGTATACATAAAGATACAATATTGATTTAAAAGAAACTTTCTCTCCAGTAGCTCATTTTAAATTATAAAAATTGTATTAGCATTGACTACACAATTTCATTTTTCTGTTTATCATTCTAATGATATATCTACTTTCTTAAATGGAGAATTATATAATGAAGCGTATATTATTAAACCATAAGGTTTTGAAGGAAAAGAGGCCAAAATTTATAAGTTGAAAAAGGCTTTAAATCAAGCCCTCGATCTTGTACAGTAAGATTGAAAACTACTTCATATAAAATTGCTTCACAAAGGAGTGAGAATGAGCCTACACTTTACATAAAGAAATAAGGTATATATGATTTTATCATTGTTTGATGTGGAAGGTTATTGCAAACAAAGATGAAGATGATAAAGCCTTGATTGAAACTGCTTTTGCCTGCTCAGTTTAACTAATATGGCAAGAAAGGAATAAAAGAATACATCGTCAAAAAACCGAGCTTGCTTAAACCCTAACATGTCTACTTAAAAATATGATAAAAAATAATGTAGTTTCTAAAGGCATTAGAGATATAAAAAATAACAACCTATCTACCTGCTCGGGATGGGAATGACTCAACTGTTGGGGAACAAAGGAAAAAAGACAAATAAAGCAGAAGAGTAATTAAAGATACCGCATAAACTCGTTGTCTTTTCACTCAAAATAAAACCAATAGTTTAGTTACTTAAATAAACTCAAAGTAAGCCAACTAAGCTAAAACTAAGCAACTAACTAGGAAGTGGGCAAATAGCCCACGTACATCACTGTCACTACTTAATAGAAAATAAACATGCTATTCAACCAAGAAGTTACGAAACCCACTATAACTAACGAAAAATTTTGAAGCATTTGCGAACATTGAAGCATTTGTGAACACTCCCCCTTCTTCAAAATTTCATGGATCTCTCTATGATGTATTTCTCACCAACAACTATAAAAATGAGTTTCTTCTTGTGCCTCATTGTTTCTTCTCCATTATCCTATAGTCTTTTTGTAAATGCCTAAACCTCTTGCACTTGAAGCACTGTGGTTTTTCTTCGTGCCAACAATCCTTCTCTTCATAGCCGGGCTTCTTACAATCTACATGTTAGAGAATTTTATTTTTACCCTTTGAAGAGGAACTCTTGAACATATATTCTCTTTCGATCTTATCAACATTTTTTACGTCCTTTATTATTCTTCTTTAGTAACTTTGATAAGGTTATATTTGATAGATCTTTAGTAACTACAAGAGATGAAATTTTTGACTCGTAACTTTCGAGAACCGTTATAAGAAGGTTGTCTACAACTCTTTGAGTAGGAAATTCTTCACCAAATAACTTGATTTAATTGACAATGGACATAAGTTTACTCCAAGTGCAAAAGGTTTGGGAATTAACAAAAAGACTATAGATTTCAAATGAAGAAGAAACAAACATGACACAAGTGGCACAAGAAGAAACTCTTTTTTAAAGTTATTGGTGAGAAGTGTATCATGGAGAGATGTGCTCCAATATCTATAAGTTGATAATAATGTGCATTAACAAATTTGAAGAAAGTGATGAGAAGTGCATTACATTAGGAGAGAAGTGCCCCATCTATGAAATTTTGAAGAAAGGGGCACTACAAGAAAATTAAGGTTTAGCAATAGAAATTACAAACAAAAAAAATGAAGGATTTATGTCGGAAAGTGAATTTGGTGACGGAAATTACTAATGGACAAAGGCGTCGGAGAAATGGCTGTTGGTAATATCTAGCGACAGAAATTATAAATTTCGTCTGTAACTTTATCAATGGAAGTGTTGTCCGTTGCTAAATTTGGAAATAGAATATGACACTTCTATCGGTAAATTTACTGACAGAATTCAAAATTTTCATCACAAAGTTAGCGACAGTAAATATGCGGGAAAACTGTCAAAAACATTAGCAACGACATCTTGTAATATACACTTCTGTCGGTAAGTTTACCACTAAATTTATAGATGGATGTTGTTATTCCGTCAGTAAATTTGGGGATATTATTTTTTAATATTTTCCTACATTTAATTTTTATTGATACTCTTATGATTAATAATTAATTTCTACAATTTTCTTTTGATAATTTTTTAAATTATTTCTACATTTAATTTATCTTAAAGAGTAAATTAATTGAAAATATAAAGTAAAAATTTCCTTAATTGATAATTAAGAAACTTTTATGTACAACAATAAGTATCTAACTAATAAAAAATGACTAAGCTATACAGCTAGTGAACGCAGATGCTTTTGCTGTTGCGATGAGGTGTTGTCTCTCACCTTCAACTCATTCACCTCATTACGGTGCTGGGCTGTGTACTTCATCGACTGTTACAACTAAGTTGCCAATACCTGTACTATGCTCTGAAGCTCAATGACTATCTCATTGGTTGCGAATCACCTATTAGCTGCAGCTATACTAGAAGTGGAAGATTGTGAATAACATGTTTTCACAAATGATCCTAAGTCGAAGATCCTTCCATGACAATCCCTACCACCTATTGTATCAAGATATGTCTGACTCTCATCAACAGTTTGAGAGTGTTAAGATTGTCGTTCAATGCTTTCTTGAATTGGATCCTATCAAGAAGCAATGTTTATGTTAACAAGTGATAATTATTAAGAATTAATATTAAAGCATAAATTTGACATACGTTAAGTTCTCTTCGTCAAGTATTGATGAAGGTCACACCATCATGCTTGTTGATATGGGTGTGCAAAAAGAGCTCACATGGTGTACTAATCAATGGCTACCCCCTTCAAACTCATCCTTATTTATTGATGAGTTTACTTCATTGCCCCTTGAAATTCTACAAATCAATGGCTTCTCATGTCGTATTAACTCAAAATAATTTGGAACAAACCCTTTTCTTAACAAATGGACATTCACTTTATTAATAGGAAGAAAACGAATATGTTTGAACTTTTTACATAAACATCTGATCTTTGGATCATCCATATATGTAATTGAGAACATACATAGTGAATAAAAGCTTCAACTCCCTCAACAAACTCAAGATTAATGAAACCATCAGGTGTTAATCAGCTATACATCCAAGATCTATCAACACTACTTATTTATGCAAAACTGTTCATTTAAAAAAATGTTTTGATAGTTAGTATCCTTCATTTCTCCTAAGTTTACGGAACGTTAACCTTTACACAACATCCCTAAGGTTTAACAGTTCTCTGACCATTTCTCTTTGAAGTCCACATCGAGCAATCACATTGAAGTTCAAGTATTAATCAATTGAATTTATGACCTACAATTGATTTTAATACTATGATACGGGGCATTGTTTACATCTGTAAATCAAGAAAGGAATTTCTTGCTGTAACTTCTAAACTTGTGAAATTTCTCACCAATAAGCCTCATGAGAGCTCCATCATAGGTTTCCAGCCCATATACCATCCTAGCGGTTTATTATGCACTGGATCATCATATCTATTAAATCTATGATTTTCTAATGTTAATACAACATATCCATTAATCAAATTGAAGTTCAAGTATTAATCAATTGAGTTTATGACCTACAATTGATTTTAATACTATAGTACGTGGCATTATTTACACTTGTGAATTAAAAAAGTAAGTTCTCTCTGTGACTTCCAGGCTCGTGAAATTTTTCACCGATAAGCCTCATGGGAGCGGTATCACGAGTTTTTAGCCTATATATTGTCCTAGGAGTTTATTATGTATTGGATCATCCATAAGATCTCAAACTCATTCCATATGGAGTAACTACTTATGTAATTCATACATCTACTCATCAATGATTCAAAGAAAACCTGAACATAAATACTTACACTATTAAAGAAGAACATAAAAACTCATCAGTGATTATAAGAATATTCTAAACCACAACACAAAATCAAGATCTTGCATTCACCAAAAACCCAAACAAAAATACTTGTACTATTAAACAACACATATAGTAAACATTATTTGGACAACTTACTTGGATGGACGGACAACCACAGATTATAAAGAAGATAGATGAGCAACACTCTTCAACACAAATAATTCCACACCTATATATAAAAAATACCATCATAATAAATAAATAAGTAATGTTGTAAGAACAAATATATACTTAAAGCAACTATAACCTTTATAATTAATAGGTGTAACAGGATGAAAACTAATACCATGTTACTTATACCACTTCAAATAAAACTAAATCTTTATAATTAATAAGCCAAGAGTTCAAAAGTTGACATGTTTAGTATATTCTCTAAGTATCGTAGCCCAAAACCCAAAGATCTAAAGGTGAGATTCTTTTAACTTAAAAGCATAGAAAAATAGGAAAGTAAAGTCTAAAACTCTTAAGCCTCGTCTTTAGATTAGTTACTTTCTTTTAGGGTCAAGAGTTTGTTTAAACTAGACTAACTTATGTTAAGTATCTTAAAGAGTAAGGGATTTAAATATTTATTGGGAAGATTTATTGAAACTAGAATTAGGATTATAGTTTTGCATATTGTAAGGTATAATTAAGAACCCATAATATTGCTTACTTAGTAATTAACTCTTTTACATTAGCACAGTCTAGTAGTTTTGGGAAAGAGGCCTAGTTTCCTAATTATTCGTGTTTTTTTAGGAAAGAGCCTTATTTTCCTAAACATTAGCACTTAAGTAAATTACCTTATTGGTTGGTTACTTTTTGGGGAAAAGGCCTAGTATCCTAATTATTGGTGTTTATACTTCAAACAAGTGGAAACAAATGGGATTGAAAAAGACTATTTTCCAAAAAAACAACCTATTCTCATTTAACTTCACATCTAGAGAAGTTACCCATAAGGTCTTATATGAAGGACCTTAGCACCTTTATGGTAAACACATTCATATTCAACTCTACCATCCTAATGTGAAGTTTAAAACTATTAAGAGGAAGTTTCTGTCTAGACCAACATTCATAACAAATAAAATCACTCAAAAGAATAAGTTATACCTATCTTTGCATAGTGGTGGATATTAGTAAGCAACTCGATAATGTGATTCTCCTTCCCATAATTGGAGCTAATGATTCTCTATATAAAGATTCATTAAGATTGTCCTATCAATGAAGGCCATCCCTAGCTGAGATAGTTAAAATTTAGAGGCCAATAAGTAAACTCTTTGAAATGGTGACTATATTTAACTTCTAAGATTGAAGAATGATTCTTCCACTAATGAATTGAGTAAAAAAAAAGAAACATATTGCAGATATAACTCATAAGAAACAAGCTATTGTATAAGAAAACAAAAGAGTTACACCCTTAATGCAACCCTCAACTACTTCAAGTTATTTTGTTTTAGTTGATACAGATAACTATAGGCTGAAAGGTAGATATTAGGGATCAATAAGTGGTAAAAGTTGCTGAGCTAATTGTTAAGCAAAACTTTGATAGACCAAATACATAAGAAAGATCCCTAAGAAAAGAAAGCAAGATAAGTAGGGCTTTGAGAATAGTGGAGAGTTTAAAAAGGAACTTAAAGAACTATAAGGAAGAAAAATAAGGTTAAATATTTAAAGAACCTTTCCTAGTAACTATCCCAATAAGCAATTAATACTTCAAAACTAGTTAAGAGATATATATGAAATCATTTATAAAATCATTTCTAAGCTAATTACATCAGGACTTAACATTAACAGTTAGTAAAAGGCTTACAAACTTCCTTTACATACGGAAGTTTGATTTCACAAAAGATGCTCGAAGGCTTTGAAAAGAAACATTCTAATAAAAATTTTGTCATTCAGTGCTTATATTTGAAATGCTTGAAAATTTGAAAGTTAAAAAGCACCTAGATGACTGCCTTTGTCCCAACAAATGCTTCAATTTTCTTCCAATCACGATCAAACCTGTAGCAGGAACAAAACAACAACAGAAGCTAAATTAAAGTGCTGATGCATGCAATAAGAAAGATTATTTGTGAAGATAACATTTTGCATAAACCAGAAGTCATAATTTTAATGCAATTTCAAGTGCAATCCAATATAATACTTACATAAATTCACTATTTAGAACTTAGTAGTCCAAAAACATCCACCCAACACCATTTAATTTGCTCCTTTGGCCAAATAAAACAAATATTCAAATATAAATTAAAAAAATAACACTCCCTAAAATTGTTCCATTTCTCATTTATCGGCAATTATTGGATGAATCATAAATTCAAACTAAGAATAAAAGTCAAAAATAAATGTACTCAAATCAATAATTCAAACCTCAGCTTATATTTCACTACCAAATCAAAAACAAAAACCCGAGCTTTGAAATTCCGTTTCCATAAATCTCTCAAATTCAATCTCCTCCATAGAAACGAAGACGATTAAATGAAATCACCATTATAATGTCACCGGCTAAAAAACAAAACACAAATTACCATCCTAATTGCATGATGATGCAAAAAAGAAACAAAATCTCATACAATCAAAGTAGTACACAAAACCCAAATATAGCAATGTCACCATAAAATTAGATGGACTACTTATCTCAACCAACGATTAAATAAAGACGACGATGATGTCGGGTTATGGAAGAAGATAACAAAAGCCACTAAACACGAAGACAATGAGGACAAAAACAATAGATGCAAGGCTACCAAAAGCCACCAAAAAATGAAAGAGTCGAAAATTGTAAACATGGAGGAGAAAATGAAAGAATTGAAAACCCAAAGAAGACGATAGGGGGGCTTCAGGTGTTAGTTTTTATAATTATCAAGTGACATTGTTTTACAATAAATTTAAGAACACTGTCAACATCGTTTGACTTTACTAACAGAAAAGTAATCAGTTGGTAAATGTCGTCACTGATTTATCCCGACAAACCTTGCCACAAAACGATTTTGTTTATGTTTTATTAAAAACATCGAAGCTGAATCAAACAATGATGTTTAACTTTCAATTGTAACAATGGAATACATTTCCATCGATAAATGACAATGCCTATTTTGTCACCTTTCATTCGCAACTCTTTTACCAACGGTGATTCCTATTCTGTTGCTATATTCCATTTTAAAAATCATCGGGATAATTTCCCTCTAGCTTTACCAACGAATGTTTTGTCTATTGCAAATTACCATTTCTTACGACAATGTTACCGACAAATTTGATTTTCCATTGCTAATTTTCAATGGCATTATTTCCATCAGTAATGATTCGTCGACAATCGGTAATTTTCTTGTAGTGGGGGAATGTTAGCAAATGCTTCAAAATTGTTAGTTAGTTGTTAGTGGGTTTTGTAAGTTCTTGGTTAAATAAAATGTTTACTTTCTATTAAGTAGTGATAGTGATGTACGTGGGTTGTTTACCCACTTCCTAGCTAGTTGCTTGGTTTTAGCTTAGTTGGTTTACTTTGAGTCTATATTTAAGTAGCTAAACTATTGGTTTTATTTTGGGTGAAAAGACAACATGTTTGTGCAGTATCTTTAATTACTCCTCTGCTTTGTTTGTCTTTTTCCTCTATTCCCTAACAAATTGGTATCAGAGCTCCATTTTTTGTTGAAGTTTTAAAAAAAGAAGAACATTTATAAGATAGTATTAAAAACAAATTAAAGACCTATTCAAAAGGAATTTTAATAACTCTACAATTTTGAATTAATTCCCAATATTTTCCCTTAATTCGAAATTGTAAAAAAAAATTCACAGGTATAAAGCACATCTTTCCACAATTCTTTCTTTAGAGCACTTCTCTCCAATCTTCTCAATAGAGCACTTCTCTTTATTATTTAACACAAACACTTCTCTCATCACTTATCTCCATAGAACACTTCTCTCTATGCATGTTGTTGCACTTCTTACCAACTAGAAGAGATTGTCTTCTTCAATCACTTGCACTGTATTTACTTGTTCTTCATTGTTAAACTTGCAATCCTTTTCCAAATGTCCACATTGTTTACACTTAAAGCATTGAGACTTCCCTTTATACCAACAATCTTTCTCTTCATGACCAAACCTTTCACAATGGGCATATTGAGTATTAATGTTTCCTTTGTTCTTTGATGACGAAACACTTGCTGGATAGGCTCCCTCCACCATCTTTTCATTTTTCTTGGTGTCTCATGGCCCTTCTTTGCTCTTAAGATTCTCTCTTAATCATTAATAGGTCCCCTAAGATCTTTGAGAGCTTTGATACCATATTAAAGTCTTTTAAAAAAAATAAAAGAACATGTATAAGATAAGATTAAAAATAAACTAAAGACCTATTATAAAAAACTTTTAATAGCTCTATAATTTGAATTAATTCCCAACATCAACACCTCTTCATCATCGGCTATAAGTTGTTGGTTCTATAGTTGAAACTGAAACTAAGGTTGAAATAACTATGCAAGAGTTGTATAGGCATCTGACAATGAGGTAAGTACTAATTGATCATAATTTTTGTTGGCTAATAATTTCTATCCTGCTATGTTTTTATCAATTTAGTGGTGGCCTAATAAACAACAATACCAACAATGTAAATAACAAATGAATCAAGAGCCAACAGCAGAGGAAAGAAGAGAACTTTTGATATTGATGACAGTGGACAACAAAGGACACCGTAGGAATTTGAGAACCTGCTTTTCTCCCACACTACTCCACTTAATACAAAATCATGATCGTCCGCCTCTATTCTGTTACAAGGTATATATATTCTAAAAAAGTGTAACAAACTCTACCAGCGTATACAAAGGCACCAGCAATAATAAATAGACAAAAATAACATTCCTTTGTTTACGCATTAACTTCATTCTTCCTATGCATCACCACACTTAAATCCCTCATTCCCTGTTGCTGGATTCTGCCCTTGGAAAGCCCCTGGACTTTTTCCTTTTTTACACCAATCGCACTGCAGGCTTGATGGCTCTATCAATGCCCTCCCCATCAACATTTACCTTATCCCCAAGGTGGAATGAAGGTAATAAATTCTGAATCAGTTGGAGTGGCTCCCAAGTGGCCTCAAAAGTAGGTAAAATTTTCCATTTGATTAGTAGTTCCAGATCGATACCCTGACCACGAGTATTTAGAATAGTTTCTGGCTCTACAACCCAATCCATATCAGCTGATAAAACTAGTGGAAGTGGTTAAACTTGATCAACAGGACCCAAAGCTTTCTTAAGTTGTGACATATGAAAAATGGGATGAATAGCAGCAGAGTCAGGCAATTGGAGTTTATAAGCAACATTACCAATTCACTGAATGACAAGAAAAGGCCCGAAATAACGTGGAGCAAGTTTCTCATTAAGGCGGGAAGCTAAAGAACTTTGATGATATGGTCATAGCTTAAGATAAACCATGTCATCGAGATCAAATTCCACATCACGCCTATGCTTATCAGTGGCCTGTTTCATCTGGTTTTGAGCCAAATCCAACTACTCCTCAAGTTCAGCCAACATTAAATCCCTCTGTAACAACACATCTTCAAGAGTAGAGTTTATGGTATTATTATAAGAGTAACGAACCAGAGTAGGGGGGTCGCGACCATAAACAATCTGAAAAGGGGTCATCTTGGCTGATGTATGATAGGAAGTGTTATAGGAGTACTCTGCCCAAGAAAGCCAACAGAACCACTGACGAGGCTATTGCCCAACAAAGCAGCCTAAATATGTCTCAAGACATCTATTGACTACCTCACTTTTTCCGTCGGTTTGAGGATGATACGCTGTGCTGTGTTTCAATTTGGTGTTTTGGAGGTGAAACAACTCTGTCTAGAAATTACTAAGAAAAATACGGTCACGATCAATCACAATTCTTCGAGGGAACCCATGTAACTTTACAACTGAGCTGATAAATTCTTCAGCAACCACTTTAGATAAATATGGATGTTTCAATGGAAGGAAATGGGCATATTTACTCAAATGGTCCACTACAACCAACACCGAATCATACTCATATGATTTCGGAAGCCTATCTATGAAATCCATGCTGAGATCCTTGCAATAGCTTGTGGAATTGGAAGAGACTGCAAGAGACCTGCAGGAGACAAAGTTTAATATTTGTTTTGTTGGCAAATAGGACACTCATCAATAAATCGTTTAATGGCTGCTCTCATTCCTTCCCAATAGATCTCCGCTGAAATACATTTGTAAGTCTACAGAAATCCTCCATGGCCAGCTATAGGACTCCCATGAAATTCACTCAAAAGCTTGGGAATCAGAGTAGAACTCTTAGGCACTACCAGCTTGATCTGAAAAATAGAAGCCTATGATCGAGTATCCAACCTGGTTTAGAGCTCGGGTCTGCCTCTAGCGAATGTTTGATGGTATTGAGTTACAGATCCACTAAAATTTCATGGTACAATAAGGGCCAGTCAATCCAAGAAGGAATTGATAATGCCTGCAGCTTTACTGGATGTGCAATACATGACAATGCATCAGCTACCTTGTTGTCCTACCCTAGGCGATATTGGATCTCAAAATCAAAACTCATTATCTTTGTGAGCCATCGTCAATATTCTGTGGTAACCATACATTGCTCCAACTGGTATTTCAAGGACTTCTGATCAGTCTGCACCACGCAATGACGCCCCAATAAGTAATGCCTCCATTTCTGAATAGCCAACACAACAGCCATCAATTCCCTCTCGTACACAGACTTGTAACGGGCTCTTCCTTGTAGTGCGTGACTGTAAAAGGTGATTGGTCTGCCTTTTTGGTATAACACTGCTCTAAGGCCTGTACCCAAAGCATCAGTCTTAACAATGAACAATTCTGCGCAATCCAGCATAGCTAAAATGGGGATTGATTTCATGGCCGACTTCAACACTTGAATAGCTTGTGTAGCTTCGGGAGTCCATTCAAATGCCTCTTTTTTCAATAATTGTGTAAGTGGTGCTGTAATCTTGCCATAGTCCCGCACAAAACATCATTAATACCCTGTGAGGCTCAGGAAACCACGCAACTCCTTAAGATTTTTCAGAATTGGCCATTCATCCATAGCCTTCACCTTGTCTGGATCAGTAGCCACTCCCTTTTCAGAAATGAGATGGCCAAGAAACTCCACTTCTAACTGGCAAAAGTAGCATTTCTTTGTATTAACATACAGGTGGTGATCTCGCAGGACAGTTAAAACTAGCCATAAGTGCATCACATGCTCTTCTAAAGAGGCACTATAAACAAGTATGTCATCGAAAAAGCCTAGTACATACCGTCATAACCAAGGTCTAAAGATGTTGTTCATTAGAGCTTGGGATGTCGTCGGAGCATTTGAAAGACCAAACGGCATGACTAGGAATTCATAGTAAACTTCTTAAGTACAAAATGTCAACTTATGAACATCGTCCACCTTAACACAAATTTGATGATAGCCCGATTTGAGGTCAACTTTGATGAAAAGTTTAGCTCCATTTAACTCATCCAACAACTCGTCGATGTTGGGAATGGGAAAGCGATCCGGCACGGTTGCACGGTTGAGGGCACGATAATCTACGCAGAATCTCCAACTCCAATCTTTCTTTCTTACTAACAGTATTGGGCTAGAAAAAGGGCTAACACTTGGGCGAATGATTCCAGCTACCAGCATTTCTGCTACTAGCTTCTCATTCTCCGTCTTCTGAATGTGTGGGTAACGATAGTGTCAGACATTGACAAGTCCTTCCCTTATTTCAACACAATAGCATACTCATTTCCACACACTGGAGGTAACCCTATGGGTGGAGCAAAAACATCAGCAAATTCAGTCAAAAGTTGCATTATGTTAGGATCCTTACAATTAGTAGAACCCTGTTCATGAGCCGCAATGTGTAGCAACTCCACCATTAAGCATGTTTTTTCGTGTTGCATTTCCGCGATGTGTAGTAACTCCACCATTAAGCCCGTTTTTTCATGTTGCATTTCTTTCACCATTGTCTTTGGTGACGCCATGGTCTTCGTAAGACTAGGATCACCCTTCAATTGGATGGATTGGCCTCCCACTTCAAATGTCATAGTTAATCTTTTCCAATCATTACGTGTTTCTCCTAAAGTGGCTAACCACTTTAATCCCAAAATGATATCTATGCTTCCCAACGGTAAGGGTAAGAAATCTTCAATGATAGTAAGTTCCCGTAATCGGAGAACCACACTTTTGCACACTCCCATCCCCTTAAGCTGCTTCCCCGACCCAATAACCACTCTATACTGCGACGTCTCTTGGATGGGTATTCGTAATAATTCTACCAAGCTCTTGGAAATGAAATTGTGGGTGGCTCCACAATCAATGAGTACCACTACATCCAATCCATGCACCTCTCCTTTCAGCTTCAGGGTTCTTGGCTCCAACAAACCCACTACAGAGTTTAATGATAGCTCTACATTATTCAACAACTCTTCATTCACACCTTGCAATTCTTCCTCTTCTCCACTTGCGGATTCCTCCACATCATTCACCAACAAGACATGCAATTCTTTCTACTTGCATAGATGGCCAACATCCCATTTTTCATCACAGCGAAAACACAACACTTGAGCTTTCTTAGATTGAACTTTGGTTAGAGTGTGTCGACAAAATCTGGGTAGTAATGTGGGGTTATGTGTTCTTGTGTCATTTTTTGGAAATGGGTTAACTAGTTGAGTGTTGTTTTGGGATTAGCTAGTGTGGCTGATGTGGTATTAAGTGGTAATGGGTTATAAGGCTTAATGGGGTCCATGGAACGGTTTTGGTGTCAGTTTTGTATTGGATTGAAGTGGGTTCTTTGTGGGCTTTAGTGTATTGGGTTGAATTCAAAATATGATTCTTCCTCTCTATACGCCCAGCTGTGTCGATCGTTTCCTTCAATGTGCTTAGGTTTAAAACCAACAATTTTTCCCTCAACTTCTCATTCAATCCATTTACTAATACTACAGCCATGGTTTCATCATCCAACTTCCCTAATGACGCAGCTAAGAATTCAAACTAGGCTCGATACTTAGCGACAGTACCCATTTGTTTCACCGCAAAAAACTGATGTAGCAACGAGCCATCTTACAACCCAGCAAAGCATTGTAACACTTGCATTTTTAGTTCATCCCACATTGTAAAAGATTGATTCCTTTCCTTAAAATGTAACCACGCCTGTGCCTCACCTTCAAAACAAACCCCAACAGCCTCCAACTTTTCTGTTTCCGTTAATCGATTTATAGAAAAATACCTCCCGGCAGGAAAGATTCATGTATCAGCATTTTCGCCATCAAATAAAGGTAAGTCAAGTTTTCTGGGTACTTCTCTCTTTCCAAGATTCTACCAGCAAGGGTGAAAGTGTTTGTATTGGGTTCTGGTTCAGATTCGGTTATGGGTGTTTTAGAGTTGCTTGATTCTCCAGGTTGGTTCGAGGTATTTATTATTATGGGTGTTGTTTGGTGGCTGAGGATGGTTTGTATGCTAGTTTGGGTTTCTCTCATCTGATTGATAAGGAGAGTCATATTGGCACTTATGCCTTTGATATCCTCTTCTAGTTGTTCGACTCGTGTTTCCATTCGGGTTTTTGGGTGTGACGATTCCATGTTTGATTCAATGGTACCCACAAGAGGAACTATAGGCTCTGATACCAAATGATAAACAATAGTACCAACAATGCAAATAACAAATTAATCAAGAGCCAACAGCAGAGGAAAGAAGAGAACTTTTGATATTGATGACAGTGAACAATAGAGGACACCGCAGGATTTTAAGAACCTGCTTTTCTCCCACACTACTCCACTAAATACAAAATCATGATCGTCCCCCTTTATTTTGTTATGAGGTATATATATTCTAAAAAAGTGTAACAAACTTTGCTAGCACATACAAAGGCACCAGCAATAACAAACAAACAAAAATAACATTCCTTTATTTACATATTAACTTCATTCTTCCTATGCATCACCACACTTGAATCCCTCATTCCATATTGCTAGATCCTGCCCTTAGAAAGCCCCTAGACTTTTTCCTTGCGTACAACAATCGCACTGCAGGCCTGGTGGCCCTATCATGGCCATATGTTTTTGTAATTGAATGTTACTAATAGAAAAGTGAGAGTGTAGAGTGAAAAGTAAGAGAGGGAGCATGCACCCGCCCAAAATCTTAATCTAATCTCAGCTTTTTGAGACTTGGAAAATCTAACCAACATTTGACTTTCAGCCTTTCTTTTTTCTCCCTAAACCAAACCTATAGGAAAAAAAATCTTTATATTCCTCCTCCAGCAAACACATGAGCAAAAAAAAAAGAAAGAAAATAACTTTAGTCATGGAAACCATAAGTTCATGCTCTATGTTGTTGATTCCAATTTTTAAAAGAAAAATTATCATTTTTGGAGCATTCTAAAAAACACTTTGCTCAAGTCCCAAGATCTTTGAGATTTTTTTGATAAGGGATATCTAGATCCAGATGAAGAAAATCAGTTGAGAGGGAACTGAAAGTGGTAGTCAATGCCATCGTTACAAAAAATTTTAGACCTATGAAAGTTGATTGTAAGTATAAGAATAAACAGAAGAATTTTGCAGTAGGTGAAAATGTTGAGGAAAGTAAACTTTTTATAACTTATTGTTATACTAATGATGTTAAAGTTAGGTTTCTGGAAAGTTAGAGAATACTCAGAAATAGAATACGAATATTATTCAATACTACAGGAAGAGCCCCAAGGAAGGTTCTGATCCTGCCCATACCTAATGGTCGTACTACAATGATTCTTAAAAATTCCAAAATACCTCTCCCACCCATTTCTGTCTCTTTAATACTAACATTCTCTGACTCTCTAACAACTTTGCCATGCTGGCACTAACAAACTGCTAACACTAACAACTTATTCCAGCGCAATTCTTATTCCTAGGATTATAAACCAACAAAGGTCTATGAGCTGATGTACTGGCCCCTTTGCTTCTGCCTACCATGCTATCAATACTCCCCTTCTTAACACAAACCTTGTCCACAAGGTTGTTGTCTGGAAATTGTCCACGAAAATCCACACAGGAGATCCAAGTGGCCTCCTCCGTGGGTTTGTTCTGCCACTGAATGAGCAATTGATGGCAGGGGTCTGCATAGGGTCCCAATGCCTTCGAATCCAGCACCCGAATTGGAATAAATGGGTCTTCTTCCACCACCAAGTCTGCAGCCAGCTCATGGGATACTATGTGGGATTCGGATACCCATTTAAGTTGTGAAATATGGACGACATTATACACTTTTGAACCCGGTGGCAATTCCAAGCGATAGACTAGTTTACTTAGTTTCTACAGAACTCGAAAAGGGCCAAAGTATCGAGGACCTATTTTACTATAAACCTACTGCATCACCGACCCTTGGCGATTTGGCCTGACCTTCAAAAACACCATATCACCCTCCTGGTACTCCACATCTCTGCGATGCTTGTTAGCTTGATTATACATGCGCTGTTGCGCTTTCTACAAGTTATACTGCAACTGCCGGATGATTTCTGCACGGGATTGGTGCTCTTTCGCCACTGCTACCACCCTAAACTCCCCAGCAGAAACTACAATAAGTGTGGGGGAGCCCTTCCATAGACCAACTCGAAGGGAGTGGCCTTCGCTGCACTTTGGAAGCCGATATTGTAGGAGTATTCTGCCCAGTGCAACCATTTGCCCCACTCCTTGGGTTGCTCCGAAGTGATCAACGCAAATACGTCTCTATACAATGATTTAGTACCTCCATTTGGCCATCGGTCTCTAGGTGATAAGCTGTACTCATGTTTAGCTAGGTGCCCATTCCTCAAAAAAATTCTCTCCAGAAACAACTCATAAACAGCGGGTCCTTGTCGCTTACAATCGACCGAGGACAGTGACGGATGCATAGAAAGGCCAGGGTCGGCCAGTGCCAACTGCAAAAAAAAAAAATTCTTATTACCCTATGGACTTCAAAGTGAATTTTGTATAAGCCCATTATAAATATAATTAAAAATCCTAACAACCCCACTTTAATTGGAAAAAAAAAACAAAATCTAAACCCTTATACTGAGATCGTCGAGGGTGACGTTCAAGGATTCAACCCCTTTTGTTGAAATTATTCATCTTCTTCCTTCAAACAATCAAGTAAACAACATGCAGTCAAGTTTAATTTTTATTGTTGTTCTTGTTTCGAAATTAGATGAACATAAATTAGAAACTTGACTAGTTATAATGCTAGAAGGGATCATTTCTTGCTGAGTTGTTGTATATTGTTATTAAAAGATAAGAAAGAAAACTTGCCTGGGTATTTTATTGTGGACTGTGCATTAAATTCGCTGAGTTTGTCATGTTGATGTTGGAGACTTGGAGGGCTTTATGCTTCTGTGCTCATCTTCATCAATTGAAGTATTGAAGACTTGAAGTGAACATTGAATAATTAAATAATAGTAAGTCGCCATCCCTGCCGAGTGTCGACTCCTTGAATATTGATTTTCAATTTGTCAGTTTGTGAATTGTTATGATGGTGTTTTCTATGCGCCCCCACCCCCAAGGTTTGGGATGAGTTTGGGTTGTTAATATGATAGTATTTACTTATCGAGTATCGAGTACAAAATTAAATCAGTTATAAGTTAGGTTTACTAATTACTATATTTAAATTTTATAACTGATAAATTTTACATGTTACAAGTGGAACAGTGGAACTTCAAAAAAATGCAGCAAGCTACAATTACTGGGCTTTTTAAAAGAAAACAAAGCCAAACTTTAAGAAATACGACAATTGAGTCAGCTACAGAACCATCAAATAAGCTACCAAATGAATTACCTACTGAGACTTTGTCTCCGGAGTGTGAACCAAGGCCTACAAAAACTTTGAGAACTGAAGAAGCACAAACTAGCTCTAATTATTTAGAGCGAGACCCTGACAAGCATAAGCAAATATAGGAGTATCAACCAGAGCATCAGAAGAATGACATGCGCCGAGCTTATATTATGGAAGATATGTTTCAACCAGTGAAGAATGAATATAAAAAATCAAAGTTTGGCTCCCAAAATCGTTCATTTCAAACCTCATGGTATGAAAAATACCTGTCATGGTTAGAATATTCTCCTCATAAAGATGTTGTCTTTTGTTTTACTTGTTTTCTTTTTAACAAGCAAGATAAGCACCCATCTATTAGAGCTTTTACTACAGATGGCTTTCAAAATTGGAATAAAGTTGGAGGTAAGAAATGTGCTTTCTTGTTGCATAAGGGTAAAGACCATAATTCACCCCATAAAAAAGCCGAGAAAGAGTTGGAAGATTTTCTTAACCAATCTGGACACTTGCCACATATATGGTTGAAGCAAACACCAAAGCAAATTGCTAATAATAGAATGAGACTTAAGTCTTCTATTGATGCACTTAGATGGTTAGCTTGCCAAGGGATGTCTATGAGGGGTCGAGATGAAAGTGAGGATTCGATTAATCGGGGAAATTTTCTTGAACTAGTAAAACATCAGGCCTTGTACAATTCTGATGTGAAGCAAGTTGTGTTAGGAAATGCTCCAAAAAATGCATCTTAACTTCACCGAATATTCAAAAAGAGATATTACATATTATTGTGGAGAAAGTAAAAGGAGATATTAGTGAGGAAATTGGCAAAGAAAAGTTCTGTATAATTGTTGACGAAGTAGGGGATGTATCGCGAAAGCAACAGATGGCACTTATTTTGAGATTTGTTAATGATCTTGGTCTAGTGACTGAACGGTTTTTTAGCATTTTTCATGTTCCGAATACTACTACAATAACCCTGAAGAATGAAATTTATTCTATTCTTTCTCATTATTATTTTGATATCAAGAATTTATGAGGTCAGGGATATGATGGTGCCAGTAACCTGCGAGGTAGGTGGAACAGATTATAGGCACTGGTTGCTAAAGATTGTCCTTTTGCTTATTACGTCCATTGTTTCGCTCATCGATTACAACTGGCATTAGTGACTACTGCGAAAGAGGTCATACCAATTTTCCAATTTTTCTCCAAGTTAAACTTTGTTGTGAATCTTATTCTTGCATCTTTCAAGCGCATTGATGAATTGAGGAACACTTACTCCAATGAGATATCTATGTTGGTTGAAAATGATGAACTTGAGACTAGAACAGAACTAGCAAGTTATAGAGGTCGGGTGAAACGAGATGGAGTTCTCACTTGAGATCTATTTCAAGCTTGATAAAAATGTTTAGTGTCACTTGTGTTGTTCTCAATAAACTAATTAATGAAGGAGATACATCAGCGGAACGTGCAAAAGCAACTACGGCATTGCAGTATATGACTTCTTTCGAATTTATCTTCATTTTGCATCTTATGAAGAAAAAAATTCTAGAAGTCTCCGAGTCACTTTCTCAAGCTTTAGAACGGAAGTCTCAAGACATTTTGAATTCTTTACTTCTTGTTAAGACTACAAAAATCCTCTTGTAGAAACTTAGAGATGATGGGTGGAACTCTCTTTTCGTCGAAGTGACAACCTTTTATGAAAGCCGTCATATCGAAATTCCAAATATGGGCTCTATTTATATAAAAAGAGGAGGTCATGCTCGTCACCAACAAGACAAATTTACAGTTGAGCATCATTATCGAGTAAATATATTTTATGCTGCAATTGATGTGCAACTACAAGAGCTAAACAATAGGTTTAATGAGAAGTCGGTGGAGTTGCTCACTCTTAGCTGTGCTTTGGAGCCTCAAGGTGCTGGCAAGTTTTTCAAAGTTAACGACATTTGTAATCTTGTCAACAAATTTTATCCTATTGACTTCACAGATGTTGAAAAGGAAGAATTACGATTGCAATTGTCTCATTACAAGGTTGAATTGTCTAGACATCCAAGCCTCAAGAAATTAGAAACTGTTTCTGAGTTGTGCCAATTGCTAGTAGAGACACGAAAACTGCACTCATATCCACTTATTTTTAAATTGGCAAAGCTCATATTAACTCTGCTAGTTTCTACTACAATTGTTGAACGTGCCTTTTCTGCCATGGATGCCATCAAGACTATGCGACGCAACAAAATGAAGTATGAATTTTTTGAGAGTTGTATGGTAATCTACGCCGAGAGGGAAATTGCACAAAGCTTCAGTAGTGACTCAATTATTGACGTGTTCAGAGACTTGAAAGACCGACGAGTTCTATTTTGAGTATGTTCTCGGTGTGTCTTCTCAATTATCACTTTATGAACATGTTTTTTTTTATAGTTTTTCGTTAAGAACATTTTTTATGTAATTGAAAAGATTTTGATTTCATATAGTTTAATTCCATTTATAGTTATGATGCTTTAAGGTAAAGTTCGCAAATGTTGCTATATAACTTGTGGCCGTTTATATTTGGCCCCTGTTGACTTTTGGTTCTAGCTCCGTCCCTGACTGAGGAACTCTGTGGAGGCGAACAACCTCCCTCGCGAACAAATCTGCTACTGACTTAACAGTATAAGGATGTCGAAGCCCCAAGAAATGCCTGAATTTGCTTAACCGAACAACTACCATCAAGATGCAATTTAGAATGAGGTAGTGTATTGATGAAATCGAGGGAAATGTCCACCCAAATTTGCTTCAGCACCGGTAATGGCTGCAGTAATCCAGTAGGAGCAAGGGTCTCATACTTGTTTTTCTAACACACTAAGCAATCAGCCACAAATTGTTGCACCCTTCACATTATCCCGAGCCAATAAAGCAAAGTCGCAATCCTCTTATATGTTCGGTAAGCCCCAGAATGTCCTTCTTGTAGAGAGGCATGGAACTCTTCAAGCAACCGAGGTATCCAAGCTGAATGTGCTGGTAGAACCAATTGTCCATTGTAATATAACTTTCCATGTATCAACTAATATCTAGGATGGCTCTGTGGATTCTGCTGTACTTTCTGCACCAATTGCTAGATGTGAGTCTCATGTGAAATTTCTGACTCTAACTCTCCCCACTGTGCCCATACTGGAATGGATATTGTTTCCATTTCCAACTCTTAAAATTGTCTAGACAATGCATCCGCCACTCTATTTGTAGCCCTTGATTTGTATTCTATAGAAAAGTCGTACCCAAGTAACTTGGCCACCCAATTCTGCTGAGCTAGCGTGGTTATTTGTTGTTGCAAGAGATGCCAGAGGCTTTTATGGTCAGTCCGCACCACAAACCTTTTTCCCACCAAGTACGGTCTCTAGTGCCAAATGGACATGACCAAGGCCATCAGTTCCTTCTCGCACGTCAGTTTGGCAAGATTTCTTCCCACAATGGCCTTGCTGTAGTAAGCAATTGGGCGCCCTTACTGCAACAACACCGCCCCAATTCCATTCCCTGAAGCATCGCTCTCCACCACAAATTCTTTAGAGAAATCTAGCATAGTCAATATGGAAGCAGATGTCATATCCTATTATAAGGCTTCAAATGCTTGCTGCACTTCCTAGTTCCATTGAAATTTCCCCACCAATTCCTTGCGCAACAATGCTATCAAAGGAGTCGGTAATTGCCCATACCCTTGTACGAATCTTCGGTAGTACCCAGTCAACCCTAAAAATCTACGTACTGCCTTCACCGAAGTCGGACAGGGCCATTGTAAAACACTAGACACTTTTTCTGATTCGCCACAAAGGCATTTTCAATTAATATTCGCAGCACAATATCCACATGTTTCAAATGATCCACCCATCTGTTACTATAAATGAGTATGTCATCAAAAAAAACCAAAACATACCTCCGTAATAGTGGCCGGAACAAATCATTCATAACGGCCTAAAACATTGCCAGGGCGTTAGTGAGCTCGAACAGCATGACCCGAAACTTATAGTGCTCGGAATGAGCTCAAAATGCCGTCTTCGGCACATCTTCTTCCTGCACTCGGATTTGATGGTAGCTGGACCTCAAATCGACCTTAGAAAAGTAGGTAGCTCCATGGAGTTCATCCAATAATTCCTGTATGACCATAATTGGGTACTTGTCTGGAATTGTGACATTATTCAAATCCCCATAGTCTACGCAGAATCGTTAGCTTCCGTCTTTCTTTTTTACCAAAAGGACTGGACTAGAAAATGGGCTCACAATCAATTGAATTACTCCAGCAGCTAACATGTCCGCCACTTGACGCTCTATTTCATCTTTCTGGACATGGCCATATCTGTAGGGACGTACACTCACTACCTTGACTTCGAACTGAAGATTAATCTGGTGATCATTCTGTCTTTGCGGTGGCAACCCCTTGGGCTCCTCAAAGACTGCAGTCCTTCTTGACAGAATCTGCTGCATTTCAAGTCAACGCCTTGCGTCCTCTGGAATCTGCTTCTCATTTTGCTCCTCCTGTGTAACTTCCCAAATCATGGCTCCGAGCTGAACTTCTGATAAACGACATAGTGACTGAAAAGCAATGGCCAAACTTCTTAACGATGGGTCACTATAGGTCCTGACCATCTTCTCTCCTACTGTGTACTGCATTGTCATCACTGCCCAATTCACCTTCACCTCCCCTAATGTTTGTAACCAAGAAACTCCCAGGATGAGATCAATACCCCCTAAAGGAAAAAGGTAGCAGTCGACGGAAATGTCAACCCCTAGAAGCCCCACTTGGACATTTCGACAAACACCTTCTGTCTCCTTCCGCTGCCCATCTCCCAGCCGCACCCCCAATACTTCCGTGGGTGTCACCTCCAACCCCAACTTCTCTGCTGTCTTTTTTGCCATGAAGCAATGGCTGGCACTACTATCCACCATTACAATGACTTCCGTTCTTGCTATATGTCCCCATAACTTCATGGTGTTGCTATTGCAGACGTCTCCTAGGACAAAACAGGGTAATTCCAACTGCGTCAGTTGCTAGGTTTCTCCCTCCCCTGTTGGATTCGCCTCCGTATCTACCTCGTCACTGCATACAATCTCTCCTTCTGGCATCTACTCCTCCCCATCCTCTAATATCATTGTGCGAAACGATTTTGCCTGGCACTGATGGAGTGGGTGGTATGGTTGTTGACACCGATAGCACAAACTTTAGCCTTTAACTCTTGGAACTCCTTCTCTGAATAGCACAGAATGGGGCGCGACCCCCCTTATTGCGGACTACTGTTGCTGGCCTGCAACTATGCGGTGGAACTGGAAGGAAAGGTCACCCGATAGGGTTGACCTGTTTGGCTTGGAGGGTTGGTCTTGGGCCCAGACAAAACCCGCTCTGGTTGTTTGGGCCAAGTTCCTCCACTGCTGTTGTGGGAGCCTAATATTGCCCCAACCCGGCCTCCCAACCCATAACCCACTTCATGCCCTGCTAATTGTCTCCTTTCAACCACGAATACCCCCTAATTCATCAGCACCTCCAGCTCATGCTCCACTTTGCGAGCCAAGGTCATGGTGTGGTACAAATCCAAGATCTCGTAGGAACGTATCCTAGCTTGTATCTCCTCTTTCAGCCTGTTTAAAAACCCGTAAAAGACTCCTCGAGCCATCCCTTCACCTGGGCAGATTTTGCTACAAAATCCCTCACATACTCCTCCACGCTACCCGCTTATTTACAGGCAGCAATGGCTTCATAAGGATTTGCGGCTAAAGCTTCTCCAAAACACAACAACGCCTCCTTTCACACCTCTCCCCATGTTAGATGAGTTTTTCTGTCTTGGAGCCAAGTCATCCAGTGCAAAGCGTGCCCCTCCATGCATACTAGCGCTATAGATATCTTCTACTCTTCCGACGTGTGGTGAATATGGAAATACTGCTCCGCTCTTCTTACCCAGCTCAAAGGATCGGTGCCATTGAAGTTCGGTAGCTCCACTTTCTTAGTTGCGATCTTGATATCATTCAACGCCACCATCCAGCTACTAGACCCATCTGGATTGCATGATTGCTTCACAGAGCTCCCTTCCTCTGATCCTTTCCATATACACATCGTTAACAGTAAGTTTTTGATTTCTTCCAATTGTTGTTTGTTTTCAGAAAGTTCCACTCCAAAGACATTCATCCTTTGATCCATTTTTTGCTCCATCGCTCCCAGACTCCTCTCTACAAAATCCAGGCGAGAGTCCATCCTTGTATTAGTCATTAACTCCCCCTTTCCGTAAAAAGTTCCACACTCACCACACAAAAAATGTTAGAGTTAGGTGTTTGGAAAGTTAGAGAATACTCAGAAATAGAATACAAATATTATTCAATACTATAGGAAGAACCCCAAGGAAGGTTCTGATCCTGCCCAAGCATAATAACCGTACTACAATGATTCTTAAGAATTCTAGAATACCTCTCCCACTCATTTCTATCTCCTTAATCTCCTTAATACTAACATTCTCTGACTCTCTAACAACTTTGCCACACTGGCACTAACAAACTGCTAACACTAACAACTTATTCCAGCTCAATTCTTATTCCTACGAGTATAAACCAACAAAGGTCTATGGGTTGATGTACTGGCCCCTTTGCTCCCGCCCACCATGCTATCAAATGATTTCAAATGAAGTGTAATTTAGTAGTAATGGTTGCTCCAATCACAAAATGAGAACATAATCCATTTTCAAGGAGCTTGATGAGACTTAAACTCTGAAGGTCAATCCTAATGATAACAAAAGTATTGGAGTTAAAAAAAGGCACCGTGGTGTACACTAACAGTGATAAAATTAAACTTCTTGATAATGTTCAACTTGTTTTTAGTTTGACACGTAATTTGTTGAGTTTTGGGCAATTAATGGTTAGTGGGTAGTTGTATCCTTAATATTCATTGTAGCTTCATGGCAGATGTTCCACACCCTTTTATGGTATGGATATTGAAACCAAGGATCTTCAGCTTCATTGGAGCATCTTCAAACAGTTCCTAGCATTTAACGGAAAGAAGGAAAGTGTTCAGATACAAAAAGTTGATTCTTGACAGGGTCAGTAGAGAGACTTGAAAGGTGTTCAAATTCTTTTTAAAGCAGAGAAGAGAATCTGGATAGAGGAGTGGCCAACATGACAAAAACATAAACCAAGCCATCTGGAAAGTTTAGTTGCGCAGTTTAGTGACATATAAAATCCAGCGGCTTGGTGTGGTGAGGTGTGGTGTCCCAGGGAATACAAAAGACCAAGTGATTCAGAGAGCTAGGTGAATAATGGAATTGAAAACCTGTGAAAACCAACCAAGAAAAAGAGTTCATGATAGAGGAAAGCTGTTTAAAAGAGTGCCCAAAAGTCTTCCTGACAGTGGCATTTGTTCATTACTACTCTCCTTACCAACGGGGGTTGGGATTGCTGCAATATACGTATGGGTTACAGTAACATATATAACGTTGTTTGCTTTCAATTTTCTATGTTTCCAGTAGTCATGTAATGGACCGGGTTTGTCCGTCTAATATCTTACTCCCAAGTATGTGTTTTTATAACTGTCAAGTTATTAAAAACGCATGTCAAGTTATTAGTATTCATGATTTTTATTTTTTCTTCTATTGGTGTAGTAATCAAGGTGGTTCTGTCTAATTTTGGTGGGGCTGGGCGCTGCTACTTGGATCCATAGGATTGGTTGATTTGAGCACTGAAACACCTGCAAAACAATAAGGCACACCGGGGGTTGACTGCCGGTAGGCCCCTCCG
>JAOSBN010000178.1:41621201-41649691 GCA_027563595.1 Erythroxylum suave | reverse complement strand
TTCTATAGTGGAAACTGAAGGTTGAAATAACTATGCAAGAGCCGTATAGGCATCTGACAATGAGGTTAATGCTGATTGATCATAATCCTTGGTGGCTACTAGTTTCTTTCCTGTTATGTTTTTATCAGTTTAGTCGTGGTCGTATGTTTTTGTAATTGTAACGTTTGTAATAGAAAAGTGAGAGTGTAGAGTGAAAAGTAAGAGAGGGGGCATTCATTTCCCCCCTCCCCCGCAAAATCTTAATCTAATCTCAACTTTTTGAAACTTGAAAAGTCTAACCCACATTTAGCTTTCAGCCTTTCTTTTTTCTTCCTAAACCAGGCCTGTAAGCAAAAAAAAATAAAAATCTTTATCTTCCTCCTCCAACACGTGAGCAAAAAAAAAAAAAAAGAAAATAACTCTAGTCACGGCAACCTCAAGCTCATGCTCCATGTTGATTCCAATTTTCAAGAGAAAATTTATCATTTTTGGAGCATTCAAAGGAACACTTTGCTCAAGTGTCAAGATCTTTGGGATTTTGTTGATGAGGGATATGTAGACCCAGATGCAGAAAATCGGTTGAGAGAGAACTGAAAGTGGTGTTCAATGCCATTGTTGCAAAAAATTTTGACATGTGAAAGTTGATTGTAGGTATGAGAATAAACAGAAGAATTTTACAATAGGTCAAAATGTTGAGGAAAATAAACTTTTTATAACGTATTGTTATACTAATGATTTTCAAATGAAGTGTAATTCATTAGTAATGGTTGCTCTAATCATAAAATGAGAACAGAATCCATTTTCAAGGAGCTTGATGAGAGTCAAAAGCTGAAGGTCAATCCTAACGATAACAAAAGTATTGAAGTTAAAAAAAGGCACCGTGGTGAACACTAACAGTGATAAAATTAAACTTCTCGACAATGTTCAACTTGTTTCTAGTTTGACACATAATTAGTTGAGTTTTGGGAAATTAGTGGTTGGTGGGTAGTTTTATCCTTAATATTCATTGTAGCTTCATGGCAGATGTTCCACACCCTTTTACGGTATGGATATTGAAACCAAGGATCTTCAGCTTCTTTGGAGCATCTTCCAACAGTTCCTAGCATTTAGCGGAAAGAAGGACGCTGTTCGGATACAAAAAGTTGATTCTTGAAAGGGTCAGCAGAGAGACTTGAAAGGTGTTCAAATTCTTTTTAAAGCAGAGAAGAGAACCTGGACAGAGGAGTGGTCAACATGACAAAAAAATAAAGCAAGCCATCTGGCAAGTTTAGTTGGGCAGTTTAGTGAGGCACATTTTCAATAATATCTAAAGGAATGGAGAGAATTTGATGTCAATAATTAAAAACATAAATGGATAAGGGGTCTCCGTATGTAAGGAACCAGTCCGTTTACCACCATGTACTGGAATAGAAAACGTAAGAGTGGTAATGCATCCAAGTATCCAGCTGAGGAAGGCAGCCAATTAATTCCATGCTTTTGTGAATGAAATCCCAGTGAATTAAATCAAAAGCATCCACTTTAATAGTACCCCTTTTTTTACCCTAGGTCTCTATGATAATCATTGAGAATTTCTTGGATCAAAAAATAGTCCCCTGTTATCCTTCCTTTGAGGAAAGCAGACTGGTTAGGTTATATTTTGAGGGAAGCCGCTTTTTAATCTGCGGCTAAATTCTTAATTTATTATAAAAAAAAAATTCAATCCGTAAAAGGGGAGAGAAAAGATGAGGAATGCTAGATATAGGTTACCCCGCTATTGAGAATGGCGGGGTTGGGCCACCCCGCCACTTCCAACTCCGCCAATGGGAATGGAGGAGCTGGAAGTGGCGGGGCCACCCCGTCATTGAGAATGGCGGGGTGGCCCAACCCTGCCATTTTCAATGGCGAGGTGACCTATATCCAGTATTCTTCATTTTTTCTCCCCCCTTTTACGGATGAAAATTTTTTTTTATAATAACCTAAGAATTTAGCCTTAATCTGCTGGCCAGAAATATGACTTTATAAAGTATGTTATAGCAGGAAAAGTGACTTTGGAAATGTGTTAACATTGAGAATGGGGAGACGAAGGTGGAGTTGATTCTATGATAAGTTTTGCAAGATTAAAGAAACCTCTAATGGCTGTGAGCTTGTCGATCAGGTCAACATCAAAGGCCATTTTGGAAAAATGGGTATTAAACCATCAAAGATTCGGGGCTTTAAAAGAGTTAAAAGTAAAAAGGGACTTTTGATATCTTGTTCAGCGAAAGGTTGGGCCAAGTCATCAGTGGAAGCAAGGTTAATGGTTTTTATGATAATATTGTAGAGGAACTCGAGACTGGGAGAATCTTCTCTGGCTTTACCAAGAACAAGATGTGAAAAAGGTAGGAAAAGGCCGGAATCTCAGTATAGTCGGAAATAGAGTTCCCATTTGTTATCTATAAAGGACATAGTTTTTGTTCTATGTTTGAAACAATCACAGTTTGCTTAAGGAAGAACCAATTTGATTGTCGCTTCAGGTAAAAATAAGAGCTAACGAATCTTAAATCAGTCAGGTTGCAAGGTAATAAAGTGGAGTTATATAAAATCCAGCGTATTGGTGTGGCGGGGTGTGGTGTCCCAGGGAATACAAAAGACCAAGTGATTCAGAGAGCTAGGTGAATAATGGAATTGAAAACCTGTCAAAATCAACCAAGAAAAAGAGTTAATGATAGAGGAAAGCTGTTTAAAAGAGTGCCAAAAAGTCTTCCTGACAGTGGCATTTAGGAACGAGTTCGTCCGTCTAATATCTTACTTCCAAGCGTATGTTTTTATAACTGTCAAGTTATTAGTATTCATGATTTTAATTTTTCTTCTGCTGGTGTAGTAATCAAGGATAGGTTTGTTTTGGGAGTTATGACTTTACGTTTTGCTTCCTATCAGTTCTGTTCAAGTCATTGCCAGAGACTGACTATGGGTTACTTTCATGTAATGGTCAAATTATTTTGTACATGGCATGTGCAATAAGAACAAAATACTTTATGTCAATTATTTGTTTATTTTTTTTCAACATAAGGAAGGAGCAGAGACTGGAAGGAAACGACGACGACTTTTTTCCCCTCTATTTAGTACGCACACCTTTCGGCTTTTTCACCCAATGGCAGCCACTAATTTAATTTGTTCAAGTGCAGGTGATTTGTCTGGTAACTTAAGTTGAAAACGATGTAGAGTAAAAAGGCGGAAAATACTGCTGCTAGTCGTTCATGGTTTGTGGGCCTATAATAAATTTTTAGCTGCGCAGGGTTTGCAATCCCACTTGTCAACAAATTAGATAAGTATGTACCAGAAAGAAGCAAAAACGCACATCTAAGACTAAGAGTGGGACTTTTTATATGTTGTTGGTTTGTCTTATAAATGAGGTGATAAAAGTGTCCTAAAAAAAACAAAGTCAATCGGTTCACATTCTATTCCAATCAACATTGTCAAGATGTATACCTCTCCGAGAGGGGAGAGTTGAGTACTTGAGTTGACAACTCCTTTTCTTTTCTTTTCTTTTCTTTTTATCGAATCTTCTATTTCTTTTGATTTATCATTTATATAATTTTTTTTCTTGAATCTTATTAGTTTAGAAATGGTACAGGCAGCAAGAACATTGGCATGTCTCAACCTGATGAACAAATCATTTAATTAGGCACGTACTATGTACCTCATAGGTTTTTTTCTTCTTTACTTTAAATAGATAGACAGACATTTCTAAATGACGCGGTGGGTTTTGGGTCGTTTCCTGATAATGGCAGAATGATTCATCTAGTACAAAAAGGTCTCAAGATATGACTAGAAAAATTAGAACAGCTACTATTTAATAATCCTTTTGTGAATGTGCGTGAGGTACACATATCAAGTGTATACCTCACGAATTAAAATTCTATAAACGTCTTTGTTTCAAATTCAGTGCTTTATATGACCACTAAATTCTTGAAACAAATGGTCTTAATCGGCTTCCAGTTGACCACAAGCTAATTACACTTCCACGCAGTCGTAATAATTAAGGCAACGTCTAAACTTGTCAAAAAGCGATTTTACCTCCAAAGGTTGAATATGAACATTACGTCTCTCTCCGTGGCAAGCATCGTCAACGAAAACTGTACCTTATACTATTTTGAAAATCAATACATTAGGAATCTCCGTACGTGAAAAGTAAGTGGAACCGATCTATATAACTATTATTATTGTGATATTTATGATTAATACATCTCATCCTCGATTGGTGAGTCACCATCTCATGAGGTAATATCCCAAAGACACATTGTAAAACTATAACTAACATTCCATGTAGAGTTGTTCCTCTTCCGTGGAAACAAACCATATAATATAATTGTTTGTAAGATGTAATAAAACTATATCATAAGATGTTACATACCAAGAGAACTGTGCAAAGCTTATGGACACTTGTGGATGTCATATATTGATGAAACCTTTTGCAAACCTTATTATGGACCTCTCTTTGAATTCTTCATCTAACTTCGCAAGACTCTCTAGAACTTCAACAATGGTGGGTCGCTCCAATGTGTTGTCACTGACACAGTCGAGTCCAAGCATTGTTATGGCCTTGGCAGCCCTCATAGAGCATCCCGTTCTTTTCAGTTTCTCGTGTACTGCATGTCCTTTAATGCTGCGGTCGCTCCGTGCCCAATCACTGATGTGCACAGGCATAGTGCATCCCGCTATTGTTACTTTTGTCTTCTTCATAATCATTTGCAGTATAAACACACCAAAGCTGTATATATCATTTGGTTTGGTTCCAGCTTCTCCTGTGGGTTGAGCAAAAGTTCATTAATTCATAGTTATAAGAATCATGAAAATGGTTTTATTTGAAACTTACCATTAGTCAGAATGAGCGGGTCAGTGTACCCATGAGTGCCAAGCCTCAAACATTCTCCTTCTGCTGTGACAGTCCCGAAATCAGATAGTTTTGGAACAAACTCCTGGTTTAGTATCAAGAGGATTTAGCAAAAGAGTTGACGGACATATTAAATCCTATCTTCAACTGATTACATGATTAAATTTCTACTAAATTATATATTTTTGACCTTATCCAAGAGAAGATTTTGGGGCTTCAGATCACGGTAGATGAGTGGAAGTGATTGACTGTGTAGCTCCTCCACCGCACCTGCTGCCCCAATGATGATCTTAAGTGTGCTTCCCCAGTCAAGATCTATTTTGAACAGTAATTGTCATTAAAACTCACTACTGTAACATTTTCACAGTGTCCATTTGCCAACTAGATAGTAAAGATAATCTACTAATTAGCTAGATGAGTAGATAGTGAAGTTAATCCAATAATAAGAAAGGAAAATGAATGAAAATATACTTCAAAGGTCATCAGGCTTAAATATCAAGTGGAAATGAATAATAGTGCAAAACAGGTTCTGGCATGAAATTAGACATTACCTTGTAATTTACTCATGACATTTCCATTTTCCATTAGTGGATAGACAAGGTAATACTTGTCTTCTGTTTCGCAATGGCCAATCAGTTTAATGATATTTGGGTGCTTAATTACACTCAGGTACCTTGTTTCAGCCTGAAAAACGACACGGTTCAAGATTAGTATAATTACTAATACCGAGTACATCCAATTTTGGTACTAAATTCTGTTTCTGGAGTAAAATACACACACAACCTTTTCATTACGAACATGGGAGGGAAGTGTAACGAAAAAAAGAGAATAATAAGAACAATCATAAATAGTCAAAAGAGAATAATGATCGATGTAAAACAGAGGAAAAGGCAGAGGGGCACAAAAGTTGGGTTCGTTACGGAGGCAAATATTTGATGATAATCGTATTGCTATTGTCATTAACTGGTTCAAGAACAGAAGGGATGAGAGAGCTCGAACCATGTTAAGACAATGAAGGGCCTGCTTTCATGGGATTCCCTTTAGAGTTTTAAAAGGGCGTTTGTCCTGTAACCTTATTTTATGGGATCTATCCTACAGCCTTATTCAGTCAAACAATTAGCCCTAAACCGTGTGGCTAGAATGCAAAAACTACAATGCAAGAATTAGAAATCTTCTATTGCTTACTTCCCACTGGGTCCTAATTTTGATCTCGGCATTGCGAGAAACCTTAACGGCTACTTGCAGACCATTGAAGTTCTTCTCCTCCCTTCCATGGATGGTGCCACCATAAACACGGCCAAATCCTCCATATCCAAGATAGTTCTTCTCATCAAACTCATCCGTATATTGGTTCAGTTCCCCAGGAGTAAAAGAAATTATATTTCCAGAACCTGCCAACAAAAATTGAACTACAGTTTAGCAGATAACAGAAGCCATTCTGTAAGTCTTAGATACTAAAGAAGTATCCCTGACAACAATAAGCATAATCTAAGAACCATCCAAACAATGCAATCGAATATCGCAAGATCTTATGAGTACAACGATCGTGGGTGATGTGAAGGTGAATCGAGATGTATATAGTTTGATCTTGATGGTGATGGTGAGTGAGAGATTATGGTCATAATCGACAAACATATAAAGAGGTTTTTACTATGGTGAAGGTACTATGATATGAGGCCTCGACCTCGCCGGCAAATTCTAGTGCCACATCGGTGACTATGGCTCCGGTGCAAAAATCACGCTGAAAGGCGCCGAAGGTGTGGTGGCAAGTGCGCCGATCACCGGCAATGGTGGGACAGAAACAATCCTAAGAGGTACAATAAGGAGGTTGATGCAGGATGACACATAAAGTACAAAAAGGATAACAACGAAGACAAAACAGCTAGTCTTTCCGTAACGGCGGTGCCGGAGCCGGTGGCGAACTGGTAAAGAATTTAACGTTGTTAGCAATGAAGAAGGTGATGGTAAGTTGTTGAGGTTTCTTACCGTCATCTGCACCAATCTGCGGCTTTCCGACCCGCCAAAAACGCCACATTTCTTAACTAACCGGAAACGAAAAATTAGCACAATACTACAACACACAGAAAAGGAATTGGGGACGACCGATAAAGATTTGATCTTTCGTCGACCGGTGAAATGCTACAGGGTGGAACAGTAGGGGAGTGTTTCAATATGTTCTACGTTGGGAGAGCGGGAGGTTTGGACATGCCAATCAGAAGTTCGTTTAATTTGTTGTTTCTGTTTTCTTTTGGCTTGGACAAGTGAGTTTCTGCGTCAGCGCGTATTGTCAAAGTTCTGCATGTTTCGGAGGCTGAGGTCGAAAGATAGTTAAGAGAGTTTGTTTCGTAGAATTTTTTTTGGAAGGAAAGAGTATACTAGTGCCGCAGGTAGAATTCGAGTCAAAGAAATCCGTGCGACAGTATGCGTTTGAACAACAAAACCCTGGGTTTGCTTTGACTCGAACTCTACGCTTTTCTTCCACAGAAAGCGAGGACTTAACGTTGGCAGAAAAAGAAACGTTTGATTGTTTTTTAGCCATTTAGGATGAGATTGTACTTATAATTTGATGGTGTTTGTCTTATTTTGTTTAATGGTCATAACCACGGATTTAATTAACCTTTTTTTTAATTTAATTTTTTCAAATAGTGGTGGGGTTTTCATGTTTCCAATGGCCTTCACGGCATTTAGAATAGAGAGATGTGGAGATGCCAAGGTCACCAATGCAAATCCAATGTTTGCTCTCTTCCTTTCTACGTTATATAAACGAAAAGAAGGTTTAGTATCTAGGAATTTGGCCTGTTTTTCGAAGTCAACGAGGGGAGAAAGACTTAGAAGGCGCACAATGGCTAAATCAAAGATAAGATCTATCTTCTTTCCTTTTCGTTTTAGTTTAATTCTAACACTCTCTCTTAAATCTGCTTTACTGATTTCTATTCTCTTCCAAGGATCTGGAATTTCTCAAGAGCTAACTGCTTTAGTGCATACATGCTCTTTAGAGCATTCCCTGGTTTGTTGGAACCAAACATCTAGTTGGAAGTTTCTAAGTTGATAAGTGATTTCGTATGACATTAGATGGGGTCTGTGAAATTTCTGGTCATGTACAGCTGATTCTGCTTTAGTTTACACGTCTTCCATACTAGTTGAGCTTTAACTGTTAACCTTGTTTACCTTTTAAATTCAAAGAAAAACAAAGAAAATAGCTTTTACCAAGCAGCCAACTATATACATCAAAAGGACATTTGATAAATTCATAGGCTTGAAATGTGTTATTTTACCGACAAAGCTGCGTTGTTTTGTTGCCAAATATGTTTCGACAGTTCAACAGTTGCAAAGTCGGAAACCCCTGGTTTACTGTACGTGGAAATTGAACAGATACTTCTCTTGTCTCTGTTTATGTACATTTCACTTGCTTTAGGGTATCAATAGCAAATCCAAATAACAAACTTGTAAACGTTCCGGAGATCATCTACTATGCTCAGACCTAATTTGTTTTGCTCTATGATCATGTTATTGTCTACAAACATTGCGTAGTGAATATGTATCTAAGCTTGTTTTGCTGCAATACGTGGGTTAAGAGTTACATAAGTAGAGTTGGGATACTTGAATTCCCATGTTTTGAGCATTCATATAATGCGCAATGGGTTGTATATGTTACTTCAGTTTAAGCAAACATTTGAGTAGATCATCGTTCATCTCACTTCCAACTACATATGTTATATCTCACAATCTTAATTTATGCTTTAAAAAATGTCAAGTGATTAGTATTAACCATACCTGCAAGACTCTTGAAATTTATACTTCAAGCCTATCATATGGTCTAATTATTATTTCTTGTAGTTAAGCTGTAATTTTCAGCTTTGTTAAGTCTTTTTATTAAGAAAATGTAACTTTGAGTGTTTAAATTGATTTTAGATTGATTTTTCTAGCAAACAAAGAGCATCATCACATTTTTGCAATGGTGATATTGTTAGTTTACCTATTTTCATTTGACCGAATAGAATGAGCCTCTTGGGATTTCATTTTTAAAGAATGAAAACTCTGAACTTACAAATTTCAAGAGCTCAAGCCACAAGAGATAGAGAGAACAAAGGAGGAACTAAAGGACCATCGAAGAAAATAATTTCTAAAAGAAAAAACAGTGAATCTAGCATATTTCCTTAAGTTTGGCATGTTTCAAATAGCATTTTTACAGTTATTTGTTTCAGGAAGGGAAATTTCATATAGATTTTGTAGAGTACCATGTAGAATGTTCTACGTAGGATTTTTAGATTGATATTTTGTCAAATACTTGATTATTCTTTTGTGTGATTAACAATTATTTGCATGCCTTAATTTACATAAACTTATATTAAAATTATAGAAACTACACATCAGAATTATGATGACTTTAGAATTTCATTTAATTGATGATTTCAAAGGTCCAATATTTGAGTGTGATTTTATGTGATTGTTAATATAAAGTTCATATTATATGTTAAGATATATATTATGATATCTTATTTAATTTTGGACGTCATTTGAAATTAGATTTAAGTGGGACTCTTTCAAGATAAGGATGATTAAGTTTAAAATCCTAATCAATATGAGATTTTATGTACAACCAAATTTGGGGATAATTCTAAGATAACAATATCTTTAGAGATTTGTTTTGACCATCGTAGCTGTCTTTGGCTGCGTTTTATGTGATGTGTGGTACGAAATAGTGTCATTTCTATGTGGGAGAACAATGGGCATATGGTGACTTGGCAGCTGAAATTTTTGTGCCATCTTGGATGATATTTTGCAGCTGATTTTGTGGAGATATTATCCTTATATGTTGCTAAATTTTCTATCAAGAAAAATGTGATTTTGGGGGCTGAAAAATTATTGATTGTGTGTCCCTTTGTGTTGTGTTCTCTGCTGCTTTTTGAATGACTATTGAGAGCTTCTATGTTGTCTAGTTTATGAATTTTGGCAATTGGTCTTTCTATGGTGTTTGCATGTTTTTATGGGGATGTTCATTGTCAATGGAGTGTTAGTTTATGTGGCTGCCTGTTGTGATTTATGGGATAAGAGTGCTGTGTTTTCTGTCCATGGTGAGGGATTTTTGGTGTGTCGATGATAATGGTTTTTATGCGAAAAACTTCCAGCAGTCTTGGTATTTCAACCCTTCGTGTATGTCGCTTCAGTAAAGAAACGTTTTTGGATCTAAGACATTTTGTGGCTGTTGTGCACGAGATTTTCAGGGACGATATTGAAGCCTTATAGCAGATCTTTTGGTGGACAACTTCCCATTCTTCCGTTAAAGAAGCAGCATAATTAGGAGAGTTGCTTTTTATCTCAAGTGTTGTCTTTGTATATGTTGGTTGTTGTTTAATCACTTGAGTTGTTTATTTCGTACCGTTATCATTAAACATTGTTGAGAAAATCTTTTGTTGAAGTTAGTAAGAGACAGTCGTGCTATTGGGTGTGATTTATTTTCAGGAGTTATGAAGACGAGGGATAGTGTCAAGGGTAGGGTGAGTTGACTCTGTAATGCCTTGAGTAAAATTATTGTTGTATCATAGGTGGAAGTAATTAAGATAGATGAGCGTCCTGCAGATATAGGCAAGATGTGTTGAATTGCGTTATCAAATCTCGATTGTTGATTTGTTTATTTTGCATTTAATTTTTACAACCACGACCAAATCAGAAATTTTGCAAAACTACTGCATCCTTTCGAGCTTAAACTATAAATGTGACATGTTTAGTATGTTGAGATGCCACTAAGTACTACTTAAAATCTTATATGTGAATGCATTTATGATAAAGCTATTAACTGTTTTTGACATATTATAGTGATCAATTGTGATATTTTATGAGACGCAAAACCTTATGAGAGTATTAAATATGTTTGAGTATAATTTAGGATGGTGTGACGTGATTGTTTGTAGACTTGACCATTGTCATATTAAAACATATATTGGAACATTGTTTGCATCAAACGAGTCTAGACAAGAATGACAAGTGTACTATCTTGTTTCTTGGAGGATATTACCCAGAGTTTGATTTGACATATACAAATATATGTAAGACTATGAAATTTACACTTCAAGTATATTGTATAGTTTAATTATTATTTCATATTTTTAAGTTGTGAATTTTTGTTTCATTTTAAGCTTTTTTATTAAGTAAATTTAACTATGAGCATCTGAATAGATTTTAGAGTGATTTTTCTAGCAAATAAAGAGAATCATCACATTTTAACTTGATATCAATCAATCAAATAGGTTTTATTGATTAACCAATGGTGGTATTATTACTTTACATAATTTCCTTTGAGTGAATTGAATAAACCTTGTAGAATTTCACTTTTAAAGAATGAAAAATCTCAAATTTTTTGAACAAATTTTATTAACTTAAGTGATGAGAGATGAGAAGAACAAAGGAGGGGGTGAAATCTCAACGAAAATAATTTTTAAAGGGAAATATTAAATTTAGCATACTTCTTCAACTTTAGCCAAGCTTTCAAAATAACATTTTGATAGTTCTTTATTTCAAGAAGAAAAATTTTGTAAAGTAACATGTATTATGTTCCATCTATAGTTAGATTAATATTTTTTCAAATATTTTTTTAATTGTTTTTTGTGTGATCAATTATTGTGTGCATGTCTTAACTTACATAATTTTGTGTTAAAATTGTAGAAACTATATAAAGATTTTTCAAGTTTAGTTTAATTGATAACTTCATAGTTTTAATTATTATTTATTTGAGTGTATCTTTTGTATGATTGTTAATATAAAGTTCCTATTATATATGCGACGTGTATTTTAGTATGTTGGAGTGCCATCAATAACTACTTAAGATATTATGTATGAATGCAATTATGGTGTAGTTGTTTCATATGTGTTTTTGGCATACTATGATGATCAATTTGTGTTATTTTTGTGTATTGAGAACCTATGAGGATATAAAATGCGTCACTGTATGATTTGGGGTGGTCAAAGATTTTTAGTTGGAAACTATTACTCAACGTCACATTAAAACATATACTAATATGTTGTTTGGATTGAATGAGTCAAGACAAAAATGATAGATGTACTGTCCTATTGCTTAGAGCATATTATCGAGAATTAGATAAAGCATATATAGATTTATTGTATGTGATGAATTACCCAACACTTATCTTGAATATCAATAAACAAGACTTATCTTGAGTATTTGATAAAGAATTATGTGTGGTAATTGATACCATAAAGAATTATTTGTGATTGATGATATCCTTGTATGATGTATTTGATATGATTCATTTTATAATGTATATGAGATTACCCTTTATTGTACATAGTAGTCAAATCTCTTATATATCATAACAATTGGGATACATTTTTATTTTATTATTTTCTTTTGTTTTGTATTTGATACTTTTTTGTATGGCACATTAAGGAGAATAGATAAAGTTGAACTCGATTGGATAAACCAAAAAATTGGCATATCTTGGGCCTGTTTGATAATAAGCGAATTGCATTAGTAGTTAGCTGATTCTATCAACGGTTAGTTGACAGTGGATTATATTAGCTAATTTGACCAATATATTACATCATCTGTTTACTTAAAGATTTTTTATAAGATTAGTTGCTTACCATTAGTTGTTTATGTGTAAAATGACTTATGAAGGTATGACTAAAAAAAAAAAGAACATGAGTATTATTTCTTTAAATATTCTGGCAAGAATTTAGAATTTAGATATTTAATTTCACAAAAATTAAGTATATAACTCTAATAAAAACATAGAGTATAATAATAATAATAATAATCATCATCATCATCATCTCTCTCTCTCTCTTTCTCTCTCTCCTCTACTCTCTCTTATTTATCTTATTATTCATTCTTATATTAATTTTATTTTAGTATTAATTAGGGATTTCGTATATAACTAGAATGGCCCTCACAAATCGCAAATATTAATTTGTTAAAAATTAATTTGATTGAAGCTATAGCGTCATCATTTGCTGGATTTGAAATATCTGCTAGAGCTGGGTCATTGTTTGCATAAATTAAACAAATTGTTGGAATTCCCAATGTGATACATTCTTGAAGAGCCTTATATTTTTCTTACTGATTAACGATTATTACAATATCGGGTAATCCTGTCATATATTTAATCCGCTTAGGTAGATTTACAAGTTTTAGTGAAGTTTAGGATACTAGCATTTGGTGAAGGGAAAGTAATAATAAAAAATGACAATTTTAATAATTTGTAATAACTTTTTGGCATAATCGTCTTTTTGTTCTTTAATTTCTCAACTGTTAGAATAAAGCTTTCCTCATATGAGCATTTTCAAAAACATGATTATCATCATCATCATCATCATCATCTCTAGCTCTCTCTCTAGCTCTCTCTCCTCTACTCTCTTATTTATCTTATTATTCATTCTTATATTACTTTTATTTTAGTGTTAATTAAGGATTTCGAATATAGCTATCATAAATTGCAAATGTTAATTTGTTAAAAATTAATTTGATTGAAGCTATAATTTCATCATTTGCTAGAATCGAAATATTTGCAAGATTTGGGTCATTGTTTGTATCAATTAAACAAATTGTTGGAATTCCCAACGTGATACATTCTTGAAGAGCCTCATATTTTTCTTGCTGATTAACGATTATTACAACATCGAGTAATTCTGTCATATATTTAATCCCCTTAGATAGATTTGCAAGTTTTAGTGAAGTTTAGGATACTAGTGTTTGGTGAAAGGAAAGTAATAATAAAAAATGACAATTTAAGTAATTTGTAATAACTTTTGGACATAATCGTCTTTTCGTCCCTTAATTTCTCAATAGCTAGAATAAAACTTTCCTTATATGAGCATTTTCAAAAACAATAGATTGAGCTCAACCTGTCAACCCAATCAATTGATGTCCACATATGTCAGACAACTAAATACTTTTTAATTTGTCAAAAATAGTTGATCAGTCATTTTCCAAATGAGGCGTTTGCCATCCTAGCATTGGTTTCAATTTCAGGACCAAATGTTGAAGGCGAATGTTATTAGTCACAGGAACCTATATTCCTTGCCCCATGTCAGAATTTAGAGCTATGACTGAATGGTACAAATTGCTTGACAGTTGGCTGAATCATGTTATTGACTTGTATCAGATACACCATTGGCATAATAAATATTATTTTTATGAATTTTGAATAATAAAATAATTAATTAAAAGAAATTCAATTAAATAACTATGTATAGATTAGGTTTTTTTCTCTTAGTAATAAATTTGACTTCATGATTTAATTGATTTATATTGAATATATTTTCTCTTTTAATTTGTGAATAACTTTTTTTAAAAAAATTGTGCATAACTTTATTCGTAGCTTTTTTTTGGGAAATAGGAGTTCAAGTCAAATTGTGCTTTTTTATATTGTCAATTGAAATTGAAAATATGAAAGGATATAGTTTCACATAAATTATGGTTCAACCGCAATTGCTTTGAACTGTATCCGTCATTGTTTGATATAAAACAACTGAGCTAGTAACTGTAAATTTTCGTTTTCTGGCACAAACAAAAATCAAAAAATTAAAAACAAATCAACACCTGAGATTTGGTAATGCAGCTCGACACACTTAACTTACGTTTGCCGTGCCTTCATTAGCTTAATTACTTTCTCCAAAAAACAACAATAGTTTTCCTTAAGGTAATACAGAGCCGACTTATCCAACCCTTGACACTATCCTTCATCCTCATAATCCGTGAAAGTAATTTACACCTAATAACACGACCGTCTGGTGCTTATCTCAACTGAGGATTTCTCTTAACAACTTTTAACGAAAGAAACATCAATCAAATAACTTAAGTGACTAAAATAACAAAGAACGAAAATGAATACATTTAAGATAAAAGGAAAAACTTCCCGATGAATTCAACTCCTTCAAAGACATATTTGAAAGTCATTCACAGAGTATATTGCCGTAAATCAGTTGCTGAAATTTTTGCGCATTACTTCCAACCATAAATCATTAAGGACAACCACTCAGTCAACATTTCATCAAAACGAAAGGGTAGCATAAGGATAACGCATACACCATAAAATGGATCAGCTGTCAAGTCCCAAAAAGCTACCCTCAATTGACGTTGAAGAATTGAAGAAGATACACAGTTGATTTATGCAAATACCAAACCAAAAACACATCAATCATGACACATCAAGGAAAACACAGCTTAACCAATGCCACATAGGAGCCACGGAAAATGCAACAATAATTTTAAACGTAAGATCAGCATTGCTGCTCACAAATCCAATCGATAACTACATCCCAAAAAGCTCACAGCAAAAGATCTATCAACAATATCAGACAAAAGAGGACTCACGACATTTCTATAAGGCCACGTAATTTAGCAAGAGTCTTCACCAGATAGAGTTCTATCTTCATTAAATCTCTTATCAAATATTATCCAGGACAGTTTTTTACACTACATGAAAATAACACATTACTGACGAAAAATTACCAGCAAAAAATATTTCATTGTAAATTAGCAATAGAAACTTATTTTTGGTCGATAAATTAGTCAAAAAAATTATCTTTTGCAACCGCCAAAATATCCATCGGTCAATGTGGAGGGAAATTATTCCCGTGACTTTCCCAATAGAATATAACAAAGGAAAAGTAAAGTCCATTGTAAAAGTAGGTGTCAATGACTGGCAGAAAGAATAAGCATCTTGAATATCAATGGAACCACACTTTTGTTGGTAACTATCGAATTGTTCATAAATTAAAACCATGTCATTTTATTTATGCTCTTACCACCCCAAAGCCCCCCTTCTATCTCCCCTCTATTATTTTCTTTCTTCTTTCCACCATCAAGGTTGTCGTTCCCTCTTCCTCCCAAGCTTCCATTGTTGATTTTTGCTTCCTTTGGTCCATCGTGAATGAGAATTATTATGTATTAATAAGGCATAGTGTGAAAAGAAACATAAGTATAGTGCTTTTGTACATTTTAAATCGAAATTTTCAAATTTTCCTTTTGATACTTGATGGATTGAATCTCGTTTTACCAATTATAATTTATGTCTTAAATATGATGCAGGGATTCTTCATGACCCAAGCCATAAACTCAAATGAAAATTTAATATTTATGGGTAATTAACTCAAAGCGCAAGTTGAAGCCATTAGAACTTATCATTTGAATTTAGGTATTAGACATCATATATACCTTTTCCAAACACTCTATGTTCCTACTGTTTCTCAAATTTTAATTTCTTTGTCTAAACTTGATAAAGTTGGATATTCCTTAAAGTTTTGAAATATACGTTGCATTTTATTTAATAATAACGATTTTATTGGTTTCATGATGGTTTATACAAATTAAAGTTTGATTATCTTTTTGTTGAGACTTTGTTGGCCTTGCATTAAATGTTGGTATTAAACATAGTTTAGTACAAGAAAGTTTAGCTCATTTATGACATAAACATCTAAGTAACATATCTAAAGAAATTATACAAAGATTGTAAAGAATGAAATCATTCTAATTTAGATTTTACTTATTTTAGTAAATATGTGCATAGTATTATGAGAAAACAAATAAGGCACATAATTAAGAAAACAAACACAAGAAGCACACAAAACTTTGAACTTTTATATATTTTGATATATATAGGCCATTTGATGTTTCATTTTTTAGTGGGAAAAGTATTTTATCACTTTTATTGATGATTTTACATGATGGATATGTCTAATTGCTATATGAGAAATCATAATCAATAAATGCCTTAGAGGTGTTTATTACTGAGGATTAAAATATAATTAAACCAAAAAGTTAAAGTTGTTAGGTCTTATAAAGGTGGTAAATTTTGTGGAAGGTATAATTAAATCGGACAATGTTTTGACCTATTTGTTAAATTCTTAAAAAAGCATAATGTATGTACTTAATACATAATGTTCGTCACTCTAAAATATAGCAGTATTGTATAAAGGCATAAGCATACTTTAATGGAATTGGCTAAGAGCATATTGAGTTATTCTTATCTTTCCTTATCATTATGGATATATGCTTTGGAAATTACCTTATGTTTATTAAGCATGATTCTTACACTACAAGAAAATTAGGAATTAGCGATAGATTTTTATTAAAATTATCATAACATTAATTTTTAACATTTCTCTCACTAAAAGTCCACATATTTCTATTTCAAAATAAACAATATTATTTTTTGATTTGCTTTCTTTAATATATTAAAAATATAACAAAACTATTACAAGTGTATTATATTAAATACGAGATATTTTTTCAGGCCCTATATTATGTTGAAGAAAATCGCTTATCCTTCTTCGTTGTAGTATAAAGTTATTCGTCCATCCAGGTAAGTCGTCCAACTAATGTCTACCATATGTATTGCTTTAATAATATGATTATGATACGTTTAGGTTTTGTGTGAATGCAAAGGAAGTCTTGATTTTGTGTTGTTGTTTAGAATATTCTTATAATCATTGATGATTTTTTATGTTCTTCTTTAATAGTCTAAGTATTTACTGTATATAGAATGAGTTTGAGATCTTATAGATGATTTGAGGCATAACTAAGTTCTTAGGATGGTATATAGGTTGGAAACCCGTGATGCAGCTCCTGTTAAGTTTATTAGTAAAAAATTCCACGAGCCTAGGATTTACAACAAGAGCTTGCTTTCTTGATTCACAGGTGTAAACAATGTCACATATCATAGTTTTGAAATCAATTATAAGTAATTTATTCAATCATAAATACTTCAACTTCAATGTGATTAATGCAAACTTATTTCTTATAACAGTTCTTTCCATAATAAACCCTCATGATGGTATATCGATTAGAAACTTGTGATGCAGCTCCTATAAGGCTTATCGGTGAAAAATTTCACGAACTGAGGAGTCGCAGCAAGAACTTGCTTTCTTGATTTAATAGGTGTAAATAATGTCATGTACCATAATATTGACATCAATTCGAGTTAATTAATTCAATTGATTAATACCTAGGAAATGTTATGTAAAGTTTAGATGTTCTGTAAACTTAGGAGATATGAAGGTACTAACTATGAAATCACTTTTTTAAATTAACATTTTTGCAGAAATGATTAATGTTGATAGATCTTGGATGTATGGACGATTAACACCTGATGGTTTCATTAGTCATAAGTTTGTTGAAGGAGTTTAAGCTTTTATTCATTATGCATGCTCTCAACCTACATATATAGATGATCAGATGTCGATGTAAAATGTGCAAACCCATTCGTTTCCTTCCTATTGATGAAGTGAATTGGCATTTGCTGAGAAAAGGGTTTGTCCCAAATTATTCTGAGTGGACACAACATGGGGAGCCATTGATTTGTAGCACCTTAAGAGGTAATGAAGTAAACTCATCTATGAATATAGATGAGTTTGAAGGGGGATCGGATTTGGAACAAATAATATGGGTGAAATTGAAAATCCTTACATGCAAATGGTTTATGACGCAATCGATTTTATCTTTCAGGAAAATATAGAAAATCTTGAAGAAGAATTAAACCCATATGCAAAATAATTTATGACTTACTACACTCAGTTGACTAAGAATTATGGCCAAATTGTGAGACAATGACTCAATTGTCTACTATTGCTCGAATATTGAACACAAAGTCTGAAGAGCATATTTCTGATCATAGTTTTGATAAAATTTTTGGATGGTATAACGAATCATTGCCTCCTAATCATACAATGGTTGATAGTTTTTAAAATATAAAGAAACTTATTAGGGATCTTGGTTTTCCAGTTGAAAAGATTGATTATTGCAAATTAGGATGTATGATGTATTAGGGAGATGATGTAGAATTACAAGAGTGAAAACTTTTTAGTCAATCTAGGTTCAAGCTTAGAAAGCGTTCTATGAAACAAAAATTAGTACTCTGGAAGCGAATGTATTATTTCTCGCTAACTCCAAGACTTCAAAGACTATATGCTTCTGATGTTACTGCATCTCACACGAGATGACATAATGAACATGAAAAGGAAGACGGAATAATGAGTCATCCATCAGATGTACTAGCATGGAAATATTCAATAACACCCATTATGAGTTTGTAGCTGAAAGTCAAAATGTTACGTTGAGATTATCAACAGATGGATTCCAACCTTTTGGTTAATCCGATTAACAATATTCATCATGGTCAACCATAGTTACTACTTATAATTTGCCTCAATTGATGTGTATGAATGAGGCATATATATTCTTAACAGTGATTGTGCCAGGGCCTACAAATCCAAAGCACAAAAATTGATGTATTCTTACAACCATTGATATCTGAAATGCAACATCTTTGGGAATGTGGCATTGAGACATATGTTGTGTCTCTGGAACAAAATTTTGTGTTAAGAGCAGCTTTGATATGGACCATTAGTGAATTTATGGCTTATGCTATATTGTCTGGATGGAGCACAATAGAGAAATTGGCTTATCCTTATTGTGGCAATGATTTTAATGCATTTTATATTCCAAATGGGGGCAAAATATGTTGGTTTGACAACCTAAGGAAATTTCTTCCTCCAGATCATCCGTTTAGATGCAATAAACAAAAATTCATTAAGAATGGGATGGTACAAACACCTCCTCCCATTCACAAAGCTGGTGAAGAGATATTGCAGGAGACTGATGAATTAGGGTTACTGGAAGTTACTGAATTTGAAGTTAATGAAGTTAATACAAGCATCAGTAAAAACTATAGTTGGAGAAAATGAAGCATCTTTTGGGATTTGTCATATTGGAAAACTAATTTGATACGTTATAATCTAGATGTGATGTATACTGAAAAAAATATTTTGGACAATTTGTTCAATATCATAATGAAGATTAATTGGAGGACAAAGGACAATGCAAATATGAAATTTTTTGTAGAAGGAATAAATTACATAAAGATCTTCGTACTGATAAATATTTAAAAGCATGTTACACTTTGGATAAAAAACAAAAGGAAATTTTGTGTGAATGGTTAAAAAGTCTAAAGTTTCCTAATGGTTATGGTTCAAACTTGGCAAGGTGTGTACAAATTATTTGGGATGAAAAGTCATGATTGTCATGTGTTTATGCAAAGGCTAATTCTAATTGCATTTCGGAAGTTTCTACCAAATAAGGTTTGGGAAGTTATAACAGAATTAAGTTTGTTTTTCAAAAGCATAACATCATTTGAATTACAGTTGGCTGAAATGGAAAAACTAAAAAGGGAAATTCCAGTAATTTTATACAAATTAGAAGGGATTTTCCCTCCAAGCTTCTTCAACTGTATAGAGCAGCTACTTGTGCATTTAGCACACGAGACTAAACTTACTGGTCTAATTCAATATCGATGGATGTATCCATTTGAGAGATAATTCAATAAAAATATTTAAATTGAAGTAATAACATGTTTTAATAACAGAATTGTAATAACCCTATTCGCTAATGTAGGTATTTGCATCATTTGAAAAACTGTCAAAAACAACGCTAGAGCTAAAGGGTTTGATATGTAATTCTTTTTTAGTAGAGGAAGCAAGTACATTTTGTTCACATTATTTTAAGTCACATATTCACACAAGAGAAATGAAAAGTTCCTTGTAATGATGATGGGGGATGAATGAGTGATGTTGATGGTAACTTATCTACTTTCACATATCCTAGACGAATATATGAACGTTCAACAAGAAGAATGTGAATGTTAACAAAGGAAGAAATAGAGGCTACCCATGGTTACATTTTATTAAACTGTCAAGAGGTTCAACCTTTTGTGCAGTAAGTTGAAATTGATTATTTGGGTTTTGAAATTTAGTGTTATTCACAACTGAAATACATAATAATTTTTTTAGAATATACGAGGAATGGTTATGTAAGCTAATGCCCCAAAAAACACAGGATGATATCAATAAATAAGTTGGATGATACTTTTCTCGATAGTTCGAGAAATATGTAAGTTTTCACTTACAATTATTGAAATGATTAAATTATATGATTAAAGTATTCAAATGACATTATACTTTTTTTTTGGTAGGCCTTAGAAAATTCAATAGAGAACAAGTTCATATGCGATCTTGTAAAAAGACCTTTGCGAATTGTTAAATCATTTCCGGTGTATTTTGTTAATGGATACAAATATCATACAGAATATCATGGTCATAACATGAAAATAGTAAATAATGGAGTTTGCATATAGGGTGAATTAATGGATTACTATGATAAAATTATTGAGATACTTGAAATTGAGTACCCTGCATTACCAATAAAGCAGAGTATGATATTTAAATGTAACTGGTTTGATGTAATTCCAAATGTTGGTATAAAAGTGCATAGTCGATATAATCTTGTTGAAATCAACTAGCGAAGAAGATTTAGACAATTTGAACCTTTTGTGTTAGCAATGCAAGTGCATTATGTCCCTTTTCCTAGCTTACAACGAGATAAGTTAGATTGTTTGGTTGTTTGCAAAGTTAAACCTAGAGGTGTTTTGAATCACATGGAAAAGGAGGAAAAATAATTGAAAGTGAAGCATTTTAAGAAGATGTTTATGAAACAAATGTGACTATTACATATGAGGAGAATGAACCTTTGAACGATTCAAATAATGAATATGTCGAAATTTCATCTGGAGAGGATGAGGAGGGCGATCGATATGAAGAAGAGCCTGAGTTTGATTCTAATTCTTCAGAAAAAGAAGATGATAATGATTTTGATTTTCAATATATTGTTATAGATTGAATTGAAATTGTTATATTTATGGAATATTCAATAAAATATGAATTGCAGGTAATATGCCACCAAAGAGAAAAGAGGATATGATGCAACCAAGGTTTAGACCACGATTTAGAGCCAGAAACTGTCCAGGTGAAGCATCACATTCTGCAGATATATCCGAATCAAATGTTGTACCTCCAACTACTACACTTGTAGCTAAGGCATCACCTTCTGTTCCTGGTACTACATCATCCACCACCCTGTACCGAAAGAGATATCAGGGGTAAACGACGCGGATGAAGGAAGCAACCTCCAGCCTAGAGCTGAGGGAGTTGATGGAAGAACTTACATCACAATTATCAAAAATTTGTAAGTGAAAATAAATTAAACACCATATGATTATAGTTAACTTATAAGTTTAAATTTAAAAATGATATAAAATTATTTGTTTTTATATTATGTTGATTCCGTCTGGACGGTGCCCAAGAAATATGACATCCAAATTCAAAAAGAATATTGATCTTAAGAGTTATTTATGGAAGAATATCTCTCAAGCAAAAAAGTATTTTTTATTATCAGAAGTTTGAGGTACAACAAAATATATTTTTTGTATTTTTAATTAATTTTTATACATTAATTAGATAAATATTGTAGGTTATAAGCACTTATCGTATGTTTTTCCTGTTTTTTCATAAAGAATTTTTTTGGATTCTAAATTTGATGCTGTTATTTATAAAGTATAGGAGAGACGAGCTCGTACACCTTACAGAGACTTTATTGATACGATACATAAGACTGGAGTATGACTTCCTTATATTTTTGAAGAAATATGGAATCGCTGGCAGCAGTATTGGACATCACCAGAGGCAATGTCCATTTGAAAACATAATTTTACCAACAGATGTGGAGGATTGGGGGGAGAGAGTATTGTCGTACATACTAGAGGATCTATTACCCCCCACCAGCATGCAGAGAGACTAGTAAGTATCTACAATTTACACTTATATTCTGATTTACTAGTAAGTATCTACAATTTACACTTATATTCTGATTTTTTTACTTTGATGTATTTCAATTTAATTTGATGTGTGAATTTTGGAATAAAATATGTGTATTATGGAGAATGGCAATGTTATAAATGTTTGATACCATATATAGTTGTGTTATAGAGTTACTTTCTTTGTTCAACAGGGGGTAGATATCATAAAAATAGAGAAAACTCTGCCGAAATTTTAAAAATTGTAGTTAATTTATAACATTTTATTCTAATGTAGGAAAAGTCTATAGGCATGAAGCCTACACCCTATTAGCTCTTTTTGCATAAGCACACTAAGAAACATGACGGTGTAACCTTCGTTAACACCTGACATAGAGAACTAAATGTATGTGAACTTTATATTTTAATAGTAATGCTTAATAATTATCACTTATTAACATAAACATTACCTTCTGATAGGACCAAATACAAGAAAACATTCAAAGATTGTCTCAGAAATCTGAAAGCAATGAGATTCAAACATATCTTCATGCAGTGGGTGATAGGGACCATCATAGAAGGATATCTGACTTAGATTCATTTGTGAAAATACTTAGATTCATTTGTGAAAATATGTTATTTGCATTCCTTCACATCCAGTACAATAGCATCTGATTGGCGGTGCACATCTAATGAAGTCTAAAAGCTTCGGAGCATAGTACAGACATTGGCAACTCGGTTATAATAATTGATGGAGTACATAACCCAGCTCTATAATAAGGTGGATGAGTTGAAGGAGAGGGGCAGCACCTCATCGCAGCAATCAGAATATCTGCGTTCACCAAATGAATAGTATACTTGTAGTCATTTTGTATGAATTAAATACTTATTGTTGCACAAAATATTTTTTATTATCAGTTAAGATAATTTTTACTTTATATCATCAATTAAATTTCCGTTTTAACAAATTAAATGTATAAATAAATCAAAAAATTATCAACAGATAACTAATACTGTATAAATTATGGATCAACCATAAGATTATCAAATAAAATTAAATGCAGGGAAAAATAACAAAAACAGTTTCAGTAAATTTACCGACGAAAAAATAAAGTTCATTGGTAAAATCTAATCAATTGACCGAAAGATATCTAAGTTTTGTCGGTAATGTTAGTCGTTAAGTTACCGATGGAATAACCAAATCTGTTGATAAATTTACTAACTAATAGGATTTGTTCGTCAGTAAATTGACCAACCGAAACAATATTTCCATCACTAAATTTACCGATAGCACAAAATAACCATCGATAAATTTATCGATGGGAACACAAAATATCCATTAGTAAATTAGCCACGGAAAATCTGTGATTCACTGCAAATTATTACCTACAACTGTTTCTCTAACACCTTGCTCCATCGGTAAATTCAGTCGTTAACTTTGTACTAACGGAATGTGTAGGTTTTCTATCGATAATGTCCGTCGCTAAACTCCATTTTTCTTGTTGTGTTAATTTCAGCCTCCAAGTCATGCAGATACCTATCGTTTCTCCACACAAAAAGTAGCAACAAAACAACCGCAATCATGCAATAGGTAGATAAAACACAACAAAAATCTGATATTTTTCACAATCGAAAACCCTATGACTTCAGTCCAGAAACTCACATAACACAACTGCAAATCGTCAATCATGATTTACTCAATTTCAGCTACCTTATATATCTATTATCACCAAAATAGGGTTCCAAAGATGGTTACAAAAATCACTAAAAAATCTGTACACTATCTTTACTTAGATATGGTGATTTTACCTCAAATAATAAATCCTATTTTCACTAGGATTTTATTTTTCATGTAATTTTATCTTCAAGAGTCTTAATTAAGGTAAACTTCCAAATATATCCAACTATGTCCAATTTTAAATAATGCCTAAAATTAAACAATAAGATATCATAAAAATATTTTAATAGAAATGACTTTTAATTTTTGAATAATATCATCTCATAATTAAAATTTTATATTATCTAAAATAAAAAAATAAAATAAGGTAATTTAAAATTAAAACTAAACAAAAAAATTTAAAAATATGCACATTTTTATGCATATCCATTATAAAATTTATCACAAATATGAATTCAATGATGATCTATATAATATTTTTATAACTTAATGATTTAAACTATTTTTATATATGAATCACTTCTCTCTATTTTAATATTAATAAAAAAATAATAATCGACATGAAGAGATTTGATGATGGATATGTTATAACTTAATCACTCTACTTTCTTCTAAATGAAAAATTAATGAGAAAGTCGAACGAGCTCAAGTGAAGGTGAAGTTACTTTGCTTCTTGCCTTTGTACCTTGTCCAGTAAAAGGACCCAACAAAAACAAAGCAGGCGAGCTAGATGGTAGAGCCGTGTTCATGTTGTTTCCACCATCTAACGATTGGTGATTATTGACCCATTTCGGTCACAGCCCGGCCTTTGGGTTTTCAAAAAGGTCCTTTGCTAGGCTTCTTTAGTGTCTTTCTTCTCAATTATTCAAGTGGGTTGATACATACAAGATTTAAGTCTCTTTCATTTCATTGTAATTTTTAGTTTTAACTTGTTATTTTTAGTTTATATTTTTCTTAAACAAATATAAAAATTAATTTACGTTAATAATAAATTATCAATAAATATTATTATAATTTATTAAATTAAATGATTAAACTTGTTAAAAGTATTTTTATTTAATTTTTAATTATTACAGGAAAATTTTGATTGAAATTTTAAATATTTTGAAGATATTTTAATTTTTAAATTAAATTTGTTTACTTTCAAGCTAATCATAAAACTTAAATTATTCATATTTTATTAATAATTAATATTAAATTATTACTAATTTTTATCAATAATTAATATATTAAATAACTAAATAATATATATTTTATATCTTTGTCCTCCGAATTTCCTTGGTAATCTTTAGCCAGCTTTATTCAAGTCACTAAAAAGATTTATTGTTATTACGACAGCAAAGTATCTTTCTGGAGCTCTACATTAGCCAATTAGTTGGATGATATTTTAAATTTTAAGCATCTCATCTTATCTTCCAAATATAAGTAAAGATGATACCTTATACTTATATAGCTCAACCTGACTAAACCTGAAGTCAACGAATTCTACCAGTTGGATAGGATTTTGGGTCAGGCACATGTTTGGGCAAGTTATAAGAGTAGCAATTAATTCTGGGTTCAGTTGGGCCTAACCTGATTTGAAGTCATCAAATTCGGCTAATTAGACCGGGGTTTTGAGCTGGACTTAAACTCTGATTGCTTGAACTCGAATCAACCTGAAATCTAAACATTTTATGAACATGATGTCAATTTTATTTTTATTTTTAAAAAATTAAACTGGATACTTCATTGGCATTAGAACCCTAACAATTTCAAAAACAAATAAAACTTTCCTGGTTAGTTTCACGGCGTAGTTTTTTGTTTTTTTGTTTTTATTTTTAGTTTTTATATTTTAAAAAACATGTTTAATTGAGATTTGTAATAAAAAAGCAAAAAGAAAAACCTATTTAGTTGATATTTGTAATAAAAAACTAAAAACAATATCATCATGTTTTTATTTTTTAATTATAGTGAAATGTTAATATCAAATTTTAATTTAATTATTTTCAATATATGAAATTGTATTTTAAAACAATTAATTCTCATTAAGGTTAAAAATAAAATATACAAATATTTATATAAAAATTTACACATTAATTGTATATAGTAAAGTTTTATAAACCATAAAAATAACATTAAATCGTTCTAATCAATAAAAGATGTCCGTCATACTAGAATGCTTCAAAACATAATAGTATCATATATAAAAAGAAATACAAATCAATTAAAAATAATATAATCACTTCACATTTGTCTAACAACTTCATATCTCACGCCCGAGATGTATTTAGAAGTTATATTAAAGTGATATTATATTTTACTTAATTAGTCAATGCCTCTATTAGTTGACGAGTGCCCTAACGGTTAGTAGACATAGTGCTTTTGATGCATATTGGTGGATCAATGCTATACAAGTAGTTATTATAACGACTAGTTCTCAACTCTAACAATTAGGAAAGGTTCCAAAACACTACAAAGTGTTTTCGCACTAAGTTTATCATCGAGAAGTATTTGAATGTAAATTATACACATTTCTAAGTATTTTTAAATCATGTGAACATAATATTCTCCTATTTGTGTGAGTAAATCGCTTTACAGTGATCAAATAATAAAGTGAGATATTTTGAGTTATAATATTTAGTTGGAGTATAGTTTAGGGTTATCCAATTGAAATTGATTAAATGGTTTTCATTCTTTAAGAGTGACTATTAAACATCTAGGAAAAAGGCTTAAATGGTTTATATTATTACTTGGTACAAGAAAAGCTTCTTAGGAAAAAGATACATAGTGGCTTCTGTTGGAGCGTGCAGGCGCATGAGGCGGTTTCTTTAGGCTCTTACATAATTCAACATATTAAAAGTATATTTAAAATAATAGTAAATATTAATTGATCATATGTTCTGCGTTAAAAGTGACAGACAAATAAGATATATACAAGCACTTCATATATTTGCAACATTCTAATGATTATAGACTATAGAGTGGCCATATTTATTCAAGACATCTGGTCCACTTGTTTTTTTTTAATTACAAAATTGTCTCTTGCAATTTGGAATTAGCGGGATTTTTACTTTGTCTTGTTTTATTGTTCTCTCGCAATTTAGAAAAATAACTTTCTTCGCCTTCTTCTCCCACGCCAACAAGAACTACATCGACGATCATTCACACCACTTACTGAAGACAGTTGTTTGGATTATAAGGCTGCATGAACATGAGAAAAAGTCCAAAGGATGCTCACAAGTAATACCTGTGTCACATTTCAAAGCGTATTTCAGAGTTGAAGTTCGATACTTTTTCTTCCTTTTGTCTTGTGTTTTTGTAATTTTACCTGCGTCGCATGTCAGCATTGTAAATGACTTGGGTATTGATTTCAGAGTAAAAAACACAAACCTCTTTTTTATTTCAATTTTTTTAACTTTTTATTCTTAAAATTTTTGAAAAAAATTCTTTTTAGTTTTTTTTTAAATCTTCTCTTAGACTTTGATTAAAACATAACAATAAAACTTATGCAATATAAATATTAGATGTGAACGATTCAAATATTATTTATATGACGATTTAATCCAGCTCTTAAATTAAATGGAACTAATTAAATCTTATTCAAATTAATAATTTATCATTATTATGTAAAATTATTAATTTAAGTAATTTTATATAATTATAAAATTACTTTTGCCAAGTTGATGGTAAAATTAATCTAGTAATAAGAAAGGGAAAAGAATGGAATTATTCTTCAATGTAAAGAGGAAATGAGTAATAGTGAAAAACAGGTTCTTGTATGAAATTAGACAATACCTTGTAATTTACTCATGACATTTCCATTTTTCATTAGTAGATAGACAAGGTAAACTTGTCTGTTTCGCAGTAGCCAACCGGTTTGATGTCAAATGGATATGGGTACTCCTTTTATCCAGTCGTTTTACCATTTATTATAATAGAAAATGTAAGAGTTGTAACGCATTCAAACGTCCAGTTTTTTTATTTAATTAGAAAATATCAAATGTAACCTTATAGAAAATTTTGATCATAAGATAGAGAACTTTTTTAGTACTTCTCTAAATAGGTCCAAAAAAAAAAAGAAATAAGAAGGGAGTGCTTCTAAGCATTTTGATTTTAGAGAAGGGTCAACGAGGAACTTGAAAAGCTAAAAGGGGTAGGTCTTTTAGTAGGGTAAGAGTGAAAAGTAACATGAATGTGAGAGTAACACTTGGAGATGTTTTCAGCAACACACGCATGGACCACACACCATGAGTTATGTCATCCACGGCCAAATACATTTTGGGGCCCCTGTACTATGTGTGTTTTTCACATAAGGCCCCTCGTTGTACTACATGCAATGTTAAGCCCCTGTACAACGGAC
>JAOSBN010000178.1:41605693-41616065 GCA_027563595.1 Erythroxylum suave | reverse complement strand
GGGTTATAATTGTTTTGTTTTGATCCAACTTGTTTTATACGATTTGAAATGGTGTTGAAATATCAGTAACTCCTACTTCCCATCTCCAACCTTCTTCTATCTTTATATATATACATAATTCTTTATTAATCTTTATCATCACTTGGAGTTCTCTGTTGTTTTTTGTCTTTTTCAGAAGAAAAATTTGAAGAACTTTTTGTAACCCTACTTGGAGTATTTATAATCACTTTCTTTCTAGAGGTATGATTTGGTTCCTTCCTTCTCCTATCTATGTTTTCTGTATTTTAATTTGTTTTCAACAAGCATGAGGAATGTTTATGATGAAAGGAGTTTCTTTGTACACGTGTTGGACATTTTTATGCTCCATTGTGAATAATAGTATCAATATGTAACTACTAGATACCAAAGTCCATATTGATTATGTTGAGTAGCTTAGATAGGGATTTTTTTGTCATAGATTAATTTCTTGTGTATTTTTTACAAGTATATAAGAAATATTGGCACGACAAAAGAAATTGGCATTGGTGTATGCATGACTAACTTAATAAATGTATTTAGTGTTTTTATTAGCATTGATGTAAGAATTAATGATTTAGATAATGTATTGGTGTTGAATGTTTTATAGTCCCTTTAGAATAAGCATTGGTGGTGTTACTTTATTTATTGATGAATTGACAAAGATTATGCTATTTGAATCCAATTATGGTGTTAAGAAGAACCTATATTGAGCACTGATGCATTGTAGTATGATGTTTATACTGAGTGATAATATAAATCCAATGGCATTATGCCTAACATAATAAAATATTGAAGTAGGCTATAAGTACATATCTTAGGGAAGGTGATGGTGTATTTCAAGCTCGAATATGAAAAAGTTTTATGGTCAACATAATGATGATGAATTGATCACATAAGTACTTTTATCCCCGTCAATTCTTAGAACCATTATCTTTTTATCTAACCAATGCTCAACTAAATTCATATGCTTTATGAAACAACATAATTACTTCATATTTATTCTTATATGATTTTACTCACTAACAAATTAATATAAACATAATTGTAAACATCATAAAAGTTGAAAATATAGTTTTCTATATAAATAAGCATACCTAACAAATAACTATAGTATAATATCAAATTTGAAAAAGTTTATAACCTTGAACTTTTACACATGGACCAATAACTAAAGTGGTAGTTGGCTCATAACGAAAAATCTTGATAGGAGACCTATTAATGATCAATGCCTTTCTAATTTTGCAAAAAACAAGGTCATCTTCAACAATTATAAGTCTTATGGTCGCTCTACTTTGATTTATCAAATTTTTAATAGGAATAGAGGACTATAAGTAGGTATTGAATAATGGTTTGTCTTCTTTTTACTAAAGTTCCTAGGCTTAGTTTTGTTTAAGGAAAATTCAAAGCATTTAAGAAGAGCTAAAGAAAATGAATATGAAAAATTTTAACAACTCTACTTGTTTAGGAATCTAGAACCATACTCATCTCTAAGCTCATGATGAACTCTATTAATGTCCAAGGGAAAATATACAAAGAGAAAAGAGCTCGATTAAACTACAATATTCACTTTTAAAGTAAAGATTTAGAGTGTAATGGTTCAAAGGTGGTAACAAAAATACTAGCTTTTTCCCTAAGTCTATACTTTCTAGAAGGAGCACCAATATTATCAAAATGTTATCTAATTAACATGATCAATTTGCTCAGAATTAGTAGGATCTTCAATTGGATGCTCAAATTTGCTTTTAAAACACCTTAGATACGACTACTAATACTTTTTCTTCTGTTTAAATCCTAAGTTTTTTCATTTATAGTCAAATTTTAAGGATGACGTAGCTCTTCTTTGTAGACCTTTCATTGCTTCATAAGTGGAGAAAACTGTCTTTGATATTAACCAAAACAGAGCCTTAAACTTTGATGGGCCGATTGCTTACTTCTTTTAGAAATCTTGACACTTAATCAAAATTCTAGTCACAAATGCTACCTTGGACTTCTTCTAAAATTATCATACTTAGCTACTGATTTGAAAGATACACCATCCAATATGGTTAAAGAAAGCCTATAATAATTCACCATCAATGTCCATTTTGCAAATTCTGTGTTTCTTCTTTTTGCTTGGAGCCAAAAACTGCATAATTTGTGTGGCATCTTCAGGTACATTTTCCCTGCCCAATACATACATAATTAATTGTTTTATATATTAGTTGTTCAGTTGATAGTAAACAACGTCACGTACCTTAATTACATAGGTTTTCTTAATGTAATAGTAAATGAAAAATGCATGTAATAACTTAGTTATCACGTACCTTAATTGCATAGGTTTTCTTAATGTAATAGTAAATGGAAAATGCATGTAATAACTTAGTTATCTTCTTTTATTGTATAGCTAAATGGATAAGAGTTGGATGTGTCATCGAAAATGGTCAACTGAATACATAGGAGTTAAGAGTTTCATGCAATTTGTAAAAGATCAAATGGGTGATGAATGTAGTATTCATTGTCTATGCATCGATTGCTTAAATGTCGACTTCCAAAGTGAAGATGTGGTATATTAATCACTTGCTAATCCAAGGCATAAATAAATTCTATACTCCACAGTTTTTTCATGGTGAACGTAAGGAAGCTAGTTATAGTAGAAGTGTCATTACATCTTATGATGACAGTTACAATAACGATGTTGATGATTGTGATATGAATGATGATGGGATTGATGAGATGTTAGACAATTGTCAGAATTATATAGAGATTATGAATGAAACATGAATGCCTAACATAATTGGTAGTATTATAGAAGACAATTTTGGGAAGTTATTGAATGTTGCTCAAGAACAATTATATCCAGGGTGCTATAATTTTTCTCAACTATCATTTTTTGTGAAGTTGTTCCATTTGAAGGTTTATAATAAATGGAGTAACAAGTCCTTTGATATGTTAATTGACTTACTAAACGATGCATTATCTATTAGACATAAGTTGCTGAAATCTTACTATGAAGTCAAGAAACTTTTAAGGGACTTTAGCTTAGGATATATTACAATTCATGCTTGTAAGTATGACTGCGTTCTTTTTTGGAAGGAAACAAAAGATCTTCAGGTGTGCCCTATTTGTGTTACATTAAGGTGGCGGGTGGATGATAGGAGAGGGAAAAAGATACCGAATAAAATCCTTCGATAATTTCCTATTAAACCACGATTACAAATACTTTTTATGTCAATAAAAATACTCATAGATATGAGGTGACATAAAGAGAAATGCGTTGATGATAATATTATTTGTCATCCAGCAGACTCAATGGCAAGGAAAGAGATTGATAGAAAGTTTTCATGGTTTGGCCAACATTGTAGTAATGTTCAACTTGGATTGGCCTCAGATAGATTTAATCCTTTCAGTAATATGAGTAATTCAAATATCATGTGGCCGGTGATTCTAGTCCCATACAATTTAACTTTATAGAAGTGTATGAAGGAGCCTTTTATGTTATTGTCTTTGCTTATTCTAAGACGTACTGCTCTTGGTAAGGACATCGATGTATACATGCAACCATTGATTGATGACTTAAAACGATCTATAGGAATTTGGATTACAAACTTTTGATATTAGTGAAGGCAACACATTCACAATGTATGCTACTGTTTTGTAGACTATAAATGATTTCCCAGCTTATAGGAATTTTTCTGGGTGGAGTACTAAAAGGTATATGGCTTGTCCTGTGATTCAAACATATGCAAGGAAGATATGAAGTAGAATATGTTATATGGGTCATTGTTGTTATTTAGAACGTGGGTATGTATAGATGGTGAAGAAGTAAACAGTTTAATGGTACAGTAAAGTTGGGTGAAGCTCTGATGCAGTTGTCCAGTGATGATATTGTTTACCAGCTATTACATTTGGGTGACATTACACCTGGCAAACACCTAAGTAATAGAAAGCGTAAGAGAAATGATATTAAACTGAATTGGACAAAAAAAAACATATTTTTCAACTTGCCATATTGGAAAGAATTACTATTGAGGCATAATTTTGATATCATGTATATTGAGAAAAACATTTGTGAGTCCATTTTAGGGACTGTCATAAGAATAGATAGAAAATCCAAAGACACTATTAAGGCTAGACTAGACTTGGAAGACATGAATAATAGAAAGGATTTACATTTAAAAAGAAGTGATGATGGATCATACTTTATTCCCCCTGTTACATCATGGCAAAAAGTAAGAAGCAATCATTCTATCAATTTCTCCAATCAGTCAAATTTCTTGATGGGTATGCATCTAATATAGGCTGTTGTGTGAATATTAAAGAGGGAAAAGTATTAGGGTTGAAAAGTCATGACTGTCATGTACTATTGCAACAACTACTTCCTGTTGGAATACGTGGATGTTTACCGAAAGATGTGTCCATCACTTTGGGTCAAGTGGAAAAGTTTTTTTAGCAATTATGTTGCAAGACACTTAAAGTTAAAGAGCTTGATAAATTGGAAAAAGACATAGCCTTGATTCTACGTAAGCTTGAACTATTATTCCCCCCATCATTTTTTGATGTTGTGGTTCATTTGACAATTCACTTATTATATGAAGCAAAACTTTGTAGACCGGTTCAATTTCAATGGATGTTTCCGATTGAAAGTTAATTCATATTAAATTTAACAAGTTTTTTCTATGTTATTTGCTTATGATAATTCCTAAGTTTATAACTGTTTGTGTTCAGGTTTTTATGCTCTTTTAAGCATTATGTACATAATAGAGCTCGACTAAAGGGATCTATTGCAGAGGCTTATATAGCAAATGAATGCTTGACTTTTTGTTTAATGTACTAAACTGATGTGGAGACAAGATTTAATAGACCAGAATGTAACTTTGATTTTAATGATGATGGTGGGTTGTCCATTTTCTCCCAAAGAGTTAGGCCACTTGGTGTGGGTAAATATGTCAAGTTAACTAAAGACGAATTCAAAATTGCCCATTGGTATATTTTGAATAATTACGAGAACGTTGATACATACATGAAGTACGTATATTCCTTTTCATTCAAACAATTACAATTTTCTTCATTAACTCTGGGATCTTACTGTTTTTTTTAAAATAGAAAGTACAAAAACTCAATTTGCAGCAAAGGGATTATTAATGTTGAACAAAGACATAGGCAGAAGTTCGTACCATGGTTTAGAAATCAAGTAAGTTTCATATTTATTACATATTATGAAAATATGAGAATATGTCTCATCCTATATTTATTTTTAATTTTTCATATAAATGATACAGTTAAAGAACTGTAACATGCAAGAAGTGTCAACAACATTATATAGTTGGACATGTGGGCCTCATATTTGTGGAAAGAAATATACATGTTGCATTGTTAATGGGTGAGATTTCATATATAAGATCGAGATAGTTGAGTTAGAAGTCAAAATAGTGGGGTTGTTGTTGAAGGATGTCATGACGATGAAATCATTGATTTCTACGGTGTCATCTCTGAAATAATAGAGTCGTACTACATCAAGAATAAGAAGTTTGTTCTACTTAAATGCAAATTTGATCTAACTGACATGAGAGTGAACAGGCATATTAATAGCATAAATGTTAGTAAGACATGGTATGATAATGATCTTTTCGTCCTTACAAGTCAAGCCCAACAAGTTTTCTACGTCAACGATACTGTATTAGGTAACAATTGGAAGGTTGTTCAAAAGTAAAGGAATGTCTTTGAATTTTATGAAAGGGATATTGGTGAATTGGATGAGGATGTAGATGAAGTCTATCAAGATATTGAATTGAAGTTCAATAACAAAGGTATTCCAGTAGAAGATGCAGATATATCATCATTCCATAGGAGAGATGTCGAGTCCAATATAGTTCAAATAGATGAAGTCTAAGCTCATCTTATCTTACAAACAGATTAAGACTATACTCAGGATGACTTAAATGACAATGACGATACTTTGCTTGAATTTATTAGTGAATAAGAATCCAACGATAATGTACTTAATGATGATGATTTTCAAAATCTTGACCATGATGATTGAATGTAAATAAATTGTTTGTATTGTTGGAAATGTTAAGAAGATAACTGCCTTATGTCGTTGATGTTTTACTTATCTTAATTTACAATGACTGCAAGCATATTTTTAATGTTTCACTTATGTTTTTGCGAATGATGATGACTTTCAAACTCTTGATCATGATGATTGAATGTAAATAAATTGTTTGTGTTATTTAAAATGTTAAGAGGATAATTGCCTTATATTGTTGATGTTTTACTTATGTTAATTTACCATGACTACAAGCATATTTTTAATGTTTCACTTAATATTTTATTTTTCAATTACAATTATACGTTATGTTCATATTTTGTTTTATTCAGGTTCATTATAATGGCACCTGATAGAAACAAGGGAAAGAGGGTGGTAAAGACAAATGAAGTTTGTCCCATATAACAACCAGCAATTGCCTTATCAAATGAAGAAAGTCAGCGACAACCTTTACCAACATCTTCTGCTAGTTATAAGGGATCTTCAAGTCTGTTATTGTTAACCAAATATAATTATATTTATACTAAAATTACTCATTACATGTTTAGTGTTTTTTTTTTCTCATTATGATTTTTTTCAGGTTCCAATATTGGCATCATAAAATAAGGTAGAGGTAAGACAAAAGGAGCTGAGTTGCAACGGATGAATGTTGCAATGAACAACAAGTTGTCTGTGACGATTGACCCTATGCAACATCACCCAGTAGATAAGATCCAAGCTATAAATTTGGCCAATGAGTTGAGCGTCGTTGTGAGGAATGAGTTGCCTTGCCTTCAGTATGTTAGGCAGTTGAAGGAAGACAACTTGCTCCAAAATGCTTTGGACAAAGTTTCAATAATATTTCAATTCATTTTATTATATGTATTGCAATTTTACTTACAAAAATTAATAACTTAACTTATATATGTTTTTCACATATGAAGCTCAATATTGTTGATATCGACATGTATGAGGTTTCAAACAATGTTAGTTCACTGTTAAAACAAAGGGTAAAGGATCATCGATATCAACTTCATAAATATTACCGGTCTTTTCCTTCTGATGAAGAGGCAAGGAGACATGTTCTGGAACAGGTGATTCTAGAAAATTAGAGTGAAATGTATGATTATTGGGTCTTAGCGAAAGTTCAGGTTTGCTTTTTTCCTCTTCATATTTCCTTCCATTAATTTTGTTTATACATCTCATGACTACTTCTCTTAATTTAGGAAAAGTGTGAGAAAGCCAAGGTTAATAAAGTAAAAATGAAGACTCTTCATAACACCAGATCTAGATCATTTGTCGTCGTTTGACAATAATTTGTAAATGTAACATTTTCAATTTATTATTCTATTTCTTAATACAATAAATTCTAATTGATTATAATTTTTTAAATTTATATAATAGAGCCAAACACAACTCCAAGGATAAGAGTGTGATAGGATCATACTATACAAGCTAACACACTATAAGGAAGGTCAACGTTCGACATCTACAGAGGCACAAAATAATTTTGCAAGTACAAACAAATTAGTATTACAATTTATTTTTCTATGTAATATTAAGTAATAATTTTTTATTTAACTCGATTTTGAACTTTAAATTATAAGACAAGATGTAGGAGTTGTAGACGTCATTGTCTAAGGAGAACGACCCCAATGTCGATGACATTTGCAACAATGTCCTTGGTATAAGATTGGTCTATATCAAAGGTCTTGGATAAGACTCTAAACCTATTAGTGCATATTTGTCACGACAAACAAATGAGATGGTGCTTCAAGAGGAGAATCAGCAACTAAATACTAAGTTATATCGTAATATTAAAGAAGTAAACAAGCTTAAAAAAATGGTTAAACAATTACTAGTTTTGCATATTTTAGTGATAATGACTCAGATGAAGACTCTTAGTTTGTAAATGATGTGCAAATATTTTTTTTGTACATAATGCATTCCATTTTATATGTTTATTTTATTTCAATTTATTATTATTTAAAAATATGTCACTAACATTAATTATAAAATGAATCATTTTTATATTTCAAGTTGTCTTAAAAATTGTAATAAATTAAAATAAATTTATTTTTAACAATTATAATAATATTTAAATTCAAAATTAAAATTTGTCACTAAATAATATTAATTACCAAAACAAAATCGTTACAAAATGTTATTACCTACGTTTACAAGAACGTCCCTAAAAACATTTATCTACAACCACAAATTTCTAGCTAAAACTATTCTGCTACCAAAAGAATCGTCACTAAAAACTATTAGCAACCAAAACTAAATCGTCACAAAAAGTTTTTACCTAAGTTTGTAGGAACATTTCTAAAAACATTTCCCTACAACAAATGATTAGTAGCTAAAACTATTCTGCTATCAAAAAGAAATCGTCACTAAAAATAATTACCTATGACTATAGTTTAATAGGGAAAAACTCTTAGCTACAAAACAGAAACGTCGCAAAACACTATGTACGATGTTCTTTGTTCTCATTGGTTGTATTTTTTACCGAAGATTTTTTTGTGTCAAAAAAAAGTTTTTGCGATGATTTTAGTGAAACGTTGAGGATGTTGTTTTGCTATTGAGATTCAGCAATGATTGAGGCAACAAATTTTTTTCGCTGCAAATTAGTATTTACGACGATGTAGTATTGTTTAGCGATGTTTATTTTCATCGCTAAATGTAGTGTTTGTTATGGTGTTAATCAATTTGATAAAAATAAATGATTCACTTAATAAAGAATGAAACAACAAAAACACTTTGAATGCTTTTTATTGCAAGAACTAAAAAGAAAACATGTATTTGTAGTATACTTCGACAACTCTTTACATCTATCCTCGCTTTCTTTGCAAATAAGAATAGCCAATTGTTGGGATAACTTTGCTTTACTGTTGATCTTTAAAACACAAGATATTGAAAAACTTGTTAGTTTGCAGATGTAATATAATTGCAGAAAAGTAAAGAGGCTAGATTTACTTGGTTCGATAGTGAATCTCTATCTATATCGAAGGTTCCCACTTATTAGTGGTGGAAGAATTCACTAATGAAGAAGAAGAAGAAGTGATAACAGTATAGAGATAAGTGTATCCAATACACTTGCAAAGAGCCCTTTTCAAAATTCTCTCCTAGTACCCACAAATGTACTCTAGCACTCTCTAAATATATTCTCTACCCTCTTTTCACTTTCTCAACTACTGAATATAAGAAAATTGAAGCTTTGAAATTATGTGAATGTGTTCTACTTTTGTCTGATGTTTTTGTTTTCTTTTTATAGCTGCTGGAAAGATGAAGATGGTCTTTGGATGAGGTTGTTTGAGTCAGCTCTTCTACATGTGCCATGCACGTGAGTCATTAAAGCCTTTACTCCTTCTGTCTGAGTTTTATGTACTGGTGTAGATGCGTTTTATACATCAGTTGTAATAACATGACAATGAATTGATGACTTAAGCTATAAACGACTGTGATTTGTGTTTAAACACTTAAGACATATATTTTACTTTTGTTCCTCACGTGTTAAAGACTTAGTTTAATCTCTAGCTCATAGATGCTTCGAGAAGTATTCTCCCCCTTCTTTCTTCGACAACTCTTAGACACAAATACATACTTCACCTCTGTTGTTCAATCTTTCATGTATTCTTGTTGAAATTGAGTGGAGATTGCAGGAGTAAGAGTGACTTTATCACGCTTTCCCTCCTACTTTATCAATCTTCGCTCGAATGAAAAAACCCTAGAAAGATCCCAAAAAAACCCAAAACCCTAATCTTCACCCCCTTTATGAGATCTGTCGAATCTGACTTCGAAATCAAGGGGCTTCTATGATTTGTAAGTATCCTCTGCAAAAACTAAACATCTTTTGTGTTAGTATTTTAGTACCTAAGTCAGATGGAATTTTCTCACCTTTTATTTTATCCAGATTGAAGGTTCCTTTGGCAATTTGGTCTCTGATGAAATGCAATCCCACATCTATGTGCTTGGATCGTTCATGGAGGAATGGATCTCGACTTAGGTACCATGCACTTTAACTATCTGTATATAGTACTGGTGTTGTGATTTCTGTGTTAATTTCTTTTAATATTCCTGATAGCCATGCTAGTTCCTTTACTCCTTCTGCTATTGCATAATACTGGTGAATGCTGTCGCCTGCAACCAAATATAAAAAGAAACCAACTTCCTGCAACACAGATTAATGTAGAAGTGGAAAGTAGGGATCGTTCCCACGAAGAATTCAGACGTTAGTAGTTACGCGATAAAAAGGGGGTTTTGTAATTGTGAATTAAACAGAATTTAATTGAAAATTGAAATTGAAAAATAACTGAAAACAAAATAATGAGAATTTAACAATCAATAGAA
>JAOSBN010000178.1:41593807-41605593 GCA_027563595.1 Erythroxylum suave | reverse complement strand
TAAGGAAGAAGCCATATCTCAGGTGGCAGGGGGTTATTCCCGGACCACTCAAATACTCCGAGTACCTGTTTTCCAACAAAAAAAAAATTTATATTAGACATATCAAACAAGGGACAAAAGCGTGAAAAGAAACTACAAATCAAAGGTTAAGTAAGGCACTGAACTGAAAGCCACATTTTCCCCCAGGATGTTATAAAAGTAGCACCACCATGATTCAAAATCCAATTGCGTCCTTTCTCCATTGCCCCTTCACCACCATTAGCTCCTTCACCAAGCAATCTTAGAAAAACGCATGTCAGTACAGAACCAAACATTGTGCTATGGCTCTCGATGTGCAGCGACCATCTTCATTCTGAAACAAAGCACAAATTTATAAATGCTCACAAAGATACTGAAAAAAATTTTCTTTCACTTGTTGAGACGAAAAAGAAAAACCGTTGAATAAAAGCAAGAAAATTTAATCATAACAATAATTAATACCTGATGATTATAGAGGTAACGACAAATCTCCCGTTTATGTTTGTCAGATAGAACGGCGTTCAGAGTACCAGTGATAGACAGAGTAATCACCTAATTTATGAAAGAAATATTCTATATTAGTTGACTAAGAGGAAGCATGTGATGCCCAACCCATAGAGATGTAGTTAAGAAAAGCCAGACAAAACAATGGCATTAAGTGAACATTACAGTGGAAAAGGGAATACTAAACCAGGCATGAGGAACATGGGACCTCAATAATCGCCTGGCCAGTGACCGTCATCGGCTTGAATAGTGGAGTAGAAATTCAAAGCCCTTCTTAGAGTCTGAGTCACTGCCTCCTCAGTTACATCTTCAGTATCATCAAGTTTGAATTGCGGTAGTACTTGAGTCAGAGGATTCTCTTTAGCAAATTACATACATTGTCGCATGCTTTTAGTCATAACAAAACCGAAAAAGAAACGAACTTGTAGAAGAACCAAACAAGCCAAAGTTTAAAAGGAAGAAGCAAGGTACCTGGAAGGGCATGAGTAGATCTGAGCTGTGCTTCTGTTGGAAGCGGTTGGCAGAGAAATGGCGACGAGCATTTTCAATCTGGGCGAGTTCTTCGGGAGATCCAAGTTTAGGTCGAACTCCCAAACTTGTCTACCGACGTGATTGTTGGTTGTACGCAGCCATGGATTCACTCCCTCCACGATCTTCAGCTTCGACATTCTCAATGTAATCAACAAGAGAAGAGTACTACTGCCGTTTGTTTGGTTGATCGAGAGATGATATGTAAATGGTAACGTAAATTAAAAGAGAAAGTGAAGTAGTAATATAGTACTAACTTCTTCAGTGGAAACGGAGATTTCGTTGGCCTTCTTTTTGGCTTCCTGCCGAATGAATCTGACCACCTGCTGGATCTGCTAAAGAACAATTGGAAAAGGAGTTATTAAGTCATTCTGGATTGGTAAAACAACAAACAAACATGCATATATAGGTATAATGCCAGATATTAAATTTGGGTTGTAAATTTTGGGAAAGTACTCACATCTTGGATCATACTGAAGACATCCTTTAAGGCCAATGGTATAATGCCAGGTGAATTATGATCTCCCTGTATATATATATATATATAATAGTAATATACAGAGGTCCAAAAAAAGAAGAAAACAACTAAGAAAATTCTAATTCTCAATTTATGAACAAATTTTCAGAAGTCAACCATAGAGAAAAAAGTGTTCTTGCTGAAACTAAGTTGATCCTAGTTAAGAATAAGATACGAATACATATTGCCATGTCTTGACCATCAACAGTATAATTAATCAGTAGCTACCAGAGAAAAAGAGCAATTAGTGGGAGAAACACCATAGAAAATGGCCTAAATGTGGATGGGAAATTAACAAACATAGTTACAGTCCTATGTTGATTAACATTCACCATGAAAAGTAACCATTATATGTACTTATAGGATGACGTACATGATAGCATCCCGCATAGAAATAGAATAGCAAAGACTGAATAGATGAGTAAATTAGCAAGACAAAACCAAAGGAAAAGGAAATAACTAGTGATAGCAAGCTAAACTTACATGCATAGTATGAGTCTTTCCACTACTAGTAACTCCATAGGCAAAAACAGTTCCTCAATTTATAAACAGAGTTCAATTAAAATCTCCAATAGATCCAACCATAGAAACATTTATGATCGGAGCATCTCTACGTTATCGTTTACGCCTTCCATAGCAGCTTTGTCGACTGGTTTAACAGCTACTTCATATACGTCTTCTGTCAAAGTATGAGGTCCAGATACTATATCTACCCAATGCACACTAATCAGCATGCATATTTTATTATACTAATCGATTAGAAACAGAAAACCGAAGTTGAAATCTGTGAACAATACCAAATGCATAAGTCACTGTTGGATTGTACTCGTTCCTAACAATTTTATCCCCATTTGCGTACTACGCGATCTCATCTCCTTTTTGGAACTCCCTCTCGCTGCAACCAAACAAGCGCCGAATCACATTACCTCCAATAAAAAGAATCCAATCCATTTTCACAAAAATAGATCTGATCCATTGCGGTCAAATCTAAACAAAATACCTCAACGGCCTAAACCGAATCGTCACCGATATACTGTCTCCATTCCTCGGATAATCAATCGATTTGAAAACAAGCTCCTCCGTGTCAAACCTAACTGGCGTGCAACCGTTACGAGACTTAAAGAAGAAAAAGTGTTTGGATGATTTGGGGCTGATATACTGTTGCTTTCTCTAACGCCATTCTTCACTTCTGCTTCCCAAAGAGCTTTCAGTTTTAAGTGTTTCCACTATGACGGTGGGCTTAGGTAGTTTGGTAAAGTGCCGAACTTCTTAACAAGTAGGGTTCAAAAGTCAAACTTCAGGTCCTTTATGTTTCTTTTTCTTCACAAATTATAATTAATATGAGAAAGTCCAAAGCATCCCTTAAATTTATCTTACAGGTAAGTTTAGTAAATATTTGATTTCATTCTTAACATATTATAGTATAATATCTGGGATTACAAAGAATCTTATTGCTTAAGTTTTACCTTATTTCATTTCGCAGATAATCAAATCTAAGTTTTGGACACTCTTTTAGTATATTTGTTTAGACGAATTTTACCGTCTTAACTAACTGTCTAAAAACTCCACTATTTCTTAGATTATTTAAGACACTTGTTAGAAGCGTCTAGGCATAAGCGTATAAAACCTCCTTATTTTGTTGTTGTGGTAGTATAGGTTGTGTGAGTCAGAGAGCGAGAAGGAATCAGACAATCTCTACACCTTTGGACACTATAAGTGAATTCTGAATAAGTTGTTCCTAAAACGGAGTTGATGAATTTGGCTTCTGCAATCCTTATGATTTCTTTTGGAACTCTACCAAATGAGTCTTGAAATTTATAAAATGAATTCTAGAACTAGCAAGTGATTAATTCCATGATGATCCTACTCCCCAATTGAAACAACCCTTTGTCCCATTTGGAATGAGCAAGGATTGAGATTATTCTCTGAACGCTATAATTATTTTCCTGATGACTTAATATACTTCAGGCAGAGATGGGAAGAAGTTTCTCACAATTCATACCGTTCCTCACTATCTCTCTCTATACCTGAGATGTTGATTAAATGTTGCAAACAAAGTTGCTTCAACACTGTGGCTGCAACTTGAATATGAGAGTTTGTTTTATAGAGAAATATAAATTGTGGACTGTGTTATTTAAGTTTCAGATATGTTAGGAGATAATGAAATATATAATTTGTTTTGGGGTGAAACTGTGTTATTTAAGTTTTTGTTCTATTAAGAGATAATGATATGAACCAACTATAGAAGATCTCTACTTTATTAATAGTTATTGATCAATTAGTCTTCTTCAAGGTTGTGTTATATATACAATTTTGAAAGAAAACTACACACAATATTTTGACAAGATAACAGTCGATTATTCGATTATTCATCTGTATGTTAAAATGGTAACCTAAACAGCAATTTTATACTTATGACTATCATCTTATATATTTACATTTACCTTAGTCAATGAGATAAGGTTTATAAATTGTTAAAAAAGGGTATCCTAAAAAACAATTTTAAGCTTGTGAGTTGTGACTATTGATGACGAGAATTATTTTAACGAGGAGACTTTTGTCCTGACCATAACATACCTAATTCTTTTTTATACTTTTTTATGTTAAATCATAATGGAGAATATAGAATCATTAGAAAAAATTCGATGAATATCGCATCATCTACTCGTAATAAGTCCAATCCAACATGGAATTACTTTTCTTCTTCTCAAACATCTAATGAGAATATCCAATATTACTGTATGTTTTGTGGTATAATATTTAAAGGGGGAAGAATTTATAAAATGAAATAACATCCTCCTGGTGTTAAGGATAATATTGCTTCTTGCAAAAGGGTACCACTTGATATGCATGGGAAAATATTTGCAACAACAAGTACAAAAGAAAAAGGAAAATAAAGAGGCTCATGATATATCTTTTAGAAATGATGAAACACCACAAGTATTAGATAAAGGAAAAAGAAAAGCTACTATTGACATAGATTCTTATTTTTCTCCAAGAACTAATTTAAATTCTCAACCTAATCTAACAAGTTTTATGGTTGATAAGGATATTGTTTTGTGATGTAAAAGAGCATGGAATAAATGATTCTATCATTAATATATTCCTTTAAATGCTTTAAATTCACTATATTTTCAAGAAGCAATTGACGCTACAATAGCAATAGATCTAGGATTTAAGGTACCATCTTATTATGAGTTACGTGTGCCATTGCTTTAAGATTTAAAAAAGAAATGTCAGTTAATTGTGAATACATATAAATCTAGTTGGGAAACAACATGATGCAACATTATGGCAAATGGGTAGACTAATCAAAGATAAATAATCTTGATTAATTTCTTGGTTTATTGTAAGATTGGAACAATTTTTATCAAGTCTGTTGATGCTTCTAACATGGTAAAAAGTGCTAATGTTTTATCTGAATTGTTCTTCGAAATTATCGAGTAGGTTAGACCTAAAAATGTTGTGCATTTTGTTACAGATAATGCAGCTAGTTATGTATTAGTGGGGTACTTATTACAATCAAAGTAAGGGCATATTTATTAGTCTCTATGCACTGCTCATTGTATAAATATTATTTTAAAAGATATTGGTACTATGGATCATATTTCTAGTCTTGTTTCACGCGCATCAAAGATCACAATTTTTGTATATAATCATGTCACATTTTTTTCTTAGTTAACAAAGCAAGAAGATTAAGATCGTGCATCCCTCTTCTACCAAGTTTGCAACTACATTTATTACTTTGAAAAGTGTTTATGAACATAAGCAACTACTTGAAAATTTAGTGACAAGTAGATACTTTTCAAGTCATAAATTATTAAAGAGTGAAAAAGGAAAAGAAGTTTGTGTTATTATTCTAGATAATAAATTTTGGGATGCTTGCTTGATCGTTATGAAGATTATGGCTCCGCTTATAAGGCTATTAAGGATTGTTGACTCAGATGAGAAGCCATTTTTAGGGTATATATATGATGGTATGTATAGAGCTCACAAAACAATATAAATCGTTTTACAGGGAAGGAGAAATTGTACAAGCCTTTTATAGATATTATTGATTGACTATGGGATAAACATCTTACTCAAATGATCCACTTAGTAGCTTATTTTCTCAATCCTTATTGCTTATATAGTGGAGAAGCACGTACAATTAATATTATGGACTGTTTGTTTGATGTGATTAAATGCAAATTTATTTTCTCTATTAAAGAGCAATCAAAAACGAAAAATAAAATTAAATTGTATCGTGAAGGATTAGAAAGCTTTACTAGATCATCAACAAAGAGAGAACTTATGATGAAAAAATTCAGCCAGGTAAGTTTTATACTTTTAATTCATTATTTACTTATTAATAATATATATTTTATCATAACTATTAATTTAAAATACATATGAGTGGTGGAGATTATTCGATGACAGTGCTCCAACATTGAGAAAACTCACTATTAGGTTACTCAGTCAAATAGCTTTTGCATCAAGTTGTAAATGTAATTGGAATGTTTTTGAACGGATTCATACAAAGAAACGAAATTGTTTAGAATATCAAAGACTTAATGACCTTGTTTACATTACTTATAATATGAGAATGAAGAACAGTTATTTTTTAGTTTTGTTTTTATTTCAATAATTTTATTGTTATTATTGACTTTGTAATTTCTCTATTATGTTTCAAAGCACTTAGTAAGAAGAAAACATATGATCCAATTGATATTGATTATATTGAACATACTAATTTTTGGATCGAAGAAGAAGAACCATTTCCTGATCCTAATTATAATGAACTTGAAAAGATGATTTATGAAGAAAATGCACATTTATCATAACGAATGAATTAAGAACATTTATTAATGGTCAATTCATATCTTATTTTAATCATATTTAAGTTAAAATTATACTGTATCACAAGTTTATAATTGAGAATAATTTCATACATTATTAATTTATAATTTATTTTAATGCAGTAGAAGAAGTTGATGCAAATACTTTGGATGAAAGCATAGTTTATGAATCTTTAAATAGCGTTGGAGAATTTGGAGCCTTTGAAGATGATGAGATGCAACTTCCTTCAGAAATACAATTTTGATTTTTATTATTATTTTAAGTTTTATATTAGACTCATATTTATTATTATTAGTTCATTATATAATAATAGACATTGATGTATTTTTTTATTCAATGAAATATTTTATTTTTACTTATTTTTATAAGTTTTACTTCTTATTTATTGTATACCGGTTTTATAGTGGTTCACTACCGATTGAACCTCTAAACCTTAAACCTTTCCTTCGACCAACTCGATGTCTGGTCCGATTTTTAAAACATTGATAATAACCATATAGATGAAGCGAATAAATAACCTTGAGTAAAATTTGTCATGATGTGGAGAGAGAGCTTTTAACGATCACAAACTAGTTTCTCTTTCTTAACCCTCTTTCTGTACAATAGCTTGATGTATAGCTTAATACACAAATACGTACATTATGTATTTGTTTTTGTTTATACTTAATTAGGGTAGAGAGAGGACTAGTTTATATCCATTTTTTTGTTGACATTAAATCTTGTACGTCTATCAAGTACTAAATTAACGATTAAGATTTAATATACTACTAAACTAAGAAAACCTTAAAATCTAAGCCACAACATCAGGTTATATTTATTACATTCTTCCACTTGGCCAGATGTTTCATCATTACATTTAATAGTATAATATATGGCTAGCAAGAATTAAATCTAATAAATCGTTAACATCATAAGGACTTCAACACAACAAATAACATAGTGTGGGTTATGACAGTCATACACAATATAGTTGTATACTCCCTTCTATATGCCACTACATTAAGAACTTATTATGTTTAGGTTCGTAAGTTGCATATAATCAGCATACATTTTGACCATTAATAAATAAAAAAGGAAAAATTATTAAAAATACCATTTTCTTTACAATTATATCTCATGATTGCTAATTTATGGAAAAAAACTTGAAATAAATTTTATTTGTGAAACAAAATTAAAAAAGAAAGAAAATTTATTGAAGGTGCCATGTTTTTTCATAATTTGTACGTTCTAATTGCTCATTGATGAAAAAAAAATTATAAATTTTTGTTTATGGGTTACCTTCTCATCATTACTTCACAAAAAAAAGAAAAAATAATTGAAAATGTCATTTTTTAAAAATTTTGTTTCATAAATAAATTTCCTTTTTTAATTTTTCTATAAATTAACAGTCGTGAAGTACAATTGTGAAGATAATAGTATTTTTAGTAAATTTTTCCTCTTTTATTTACTAACGATCAAAATGTAAATACATGCTTAAAATAATTTTTATTTTTGAAATAGAGGACATAATGATATAAAACAAAAAAAAGATTTATTGTATTTTAGTAACAAAAGACTAAAAAGGTATTTTGTCTAGAAAAATGCAACACGTATAGCTGTAGTGATGTCCTCGTAATATAGGAGTAAAAAAGTTTTTTTTTAAATTTTAAGTTCTTTTGACTACTGGCCAAAAGCACTAATAAGTCTATTTTTAAAATACAGGAGACATAACATATCAAGAGATAAAATATAAGAGGGTTAAATGTATTTTAGCCATGTTACAATTGGATGAGATATTTCCCTTAAATCAAAATTAACTACTATTAAAGTTTTCACTTTAATATTTAGTTGATTTATTTTGATTGCTTGTTAAATTTAATTTATTAGTTAATCAATGGCAAATCTTTTACCCTCTTTTATCAATTGAAATTAGAAAACTAGTTTTGGTTCTCTTAAAATTCGACTTAATTTTATGACTAGTACAAAAATTCAACGAAATAAGCCTTGAAGCTTTATCATGGAAAAAGTAACAAAACTCGTGCAAGTAAGTTGGAGTTTATTTGCCAGAAGTTGGAGTATCGATATATCTTATAATCATGACTCTGAATTCATTCTGACGAACTTGGATACATTTATAATTATAGTATGGAGCTATGAGAAGGCTCCCATAATTAGGTAGCCTGTAAGATTCTTAGAAAAGAAATGACAATAATGCTTTCCTCACATCTTGGCAGTCAAAGATACAAGATAAAGTAGAAACTTACACTAGACTGAATTATTCATCGTTGTTTTACCACATACTGTAGACTTTAGATTGCTTAATTAGTTAAGCAATTAACAAATGATCACTGTTTGGAGGCCGCCACACAAAGCCATTGGCCAACAAAGAGATGATCGCAGTCGACATTTGGGTTGAATGCGGTGAACTCATCCAAGTCCAATTGGGATTTCTGAGCAACAATGAAGCAAGTCTCTCCCTTCTCAACTCCATGCACCGACTCACAGTTCAGGGTTGCTTTCTCCTCTATATTCACGTCAGTTAATTATATATCATATAACTATAACCATAAAAGTTTCAAGTAATTAAAGCTGTGGTAGAGGTATGAAGAGATGGATATGCTTACTTTTAGTCATGATTCTGCTTTCAGAGACAATGAAGAGAAGAAAAAGCATGAAAATGACTGCTTTGACGGTGTCCTTAGCCATATCTTTCGACTTCTGTATGTATTTGTGACTAAATTCCCTCTGATTCTTCGATGAACTTGCTTCGTCGACCTTCCAAATTTATATCAGAGCTTGTGAAGAGACAAAAGAGTTCCATATGGTACTGGTAACGTTAAGAGCCGGCTCCTCTAAGCTTGCATGCCGTCTCTAACTTGTTCAACTTCGTACACCCAAGTATATTTAAGGCGGACTATTCTATAGGAATGTATTTATATACGTAACTCTGTTATTATATATAATTGTATTGTGTTGTTATTTTTACTATTATACTGTCAATTTAATTTATATAATATTACAATTGAGTAATTTAAATTTATTAGACGTTGATATAATTTTAAAAATGATTTCTTTAGATATTTATTAAAAGTGTAATTTGTTTTTATTATTTTATTAAAAATAAGTATTTGTCATTATTTTTACACATATTTTAAATAAGATAAATATAATTTTAATATCTTTAAAGTGTAAAAATACTTTAAAGTGGTGCTGCAACAGAAGTTAACTATATTCTCTGTTCTTTTTTTCTCTAAATGTTGAAGTCCAAATTGTAGATTTGATCTTTATGGGGATTGATTAATTTCATTTATAAAGTTTCCGAGTATTGGATACTCATTTTTTCTTTTTCTTTTTTTTTTTACTGATAGAGAGCTTGTGTAATTAGAAACTAAAAAACAAGACATATTGTTGCTAGAGTTGAAATGAAAAAAGATTACATTTTCTAATTATAAGTATCTTAGATGGAAAACTTTGCTCTAGTTGTCAATGTGAACAAGGACACAATTTTATGACATTTGACATATGGATATCTCAATATCAAAGGGCTAAAGTTGCTAAGTAGAAAAGGTATGGTTTATGACTTACCAAAAATTCATTCAATTGTTTTAGGTGATATGGTGCATATACGACAAATAAATAAGGAAGCCATTTTCGATAGGAAATGTTTAGAGGGCTTATAAATGCCTTGAATTAATACATGATAATTTGTGTGGACTTATGAACATAGAATCATTTAGTGGGATTCACTACTTTCTACTCTTTATAAACGACTTTAGTTGAATGAGTTAGGTTTACTTTTTTGTGAATAAATCTGAAACTGTTGAGCATTTTAAAACTCCAAAGTAATGGTTAAGAAGGAAAGTGGGTTAAATATGAAAACTAACTGCACCAAGAGAGATGGTGATTTTTTCTTTAATGAATTTACTCTTTTTTGTTAAAGAAAATAGTATTTACAAGCAATTGGCTGCGCCCTATGCTTTAGAGCAAATTGGAGTTGTTAAGAGAAAAAATCAGACTCCGGAAGAAATGGCAAGAAGCCTACTGCAAGCAAAAGGGCTTCATAATCAATTTTGAGTTGAACTTGTAGGAACTTCAGTGTGCTTGCTAAATGCGAAAGTTATCTTGAATCAAACAACATAAAAAGCTTGGAAAAGTAGAAAACCTTAGCCGTTTAAGGATTTCTTAGTGTATTACTTATGCTTCGGTTAGTTCTCAAGTTCATCTAAAAAAAAATCAAAATAAGTATTTTTTATTGGTTATTAAACTCATACAAAGCATATCAATTATATAATCCTCTTATTAGAAAGGCGATTGTTAGTAGAAATGTAATATTTGATGAGAAAGCAAGCCGGAATTAGAAAAATGATGGTGAAAAGGCTGAAATTCATATTCCATTTGTGGTGAAAAATGATCTAAGTAGTGATACCAATCAATCAAGTTTGTCCTCAGCTTCATCGAGCTTCTCAACTTCGACATCTTTAGCTTTATCACCCAAAAAATTAGCTACTAAAACTTCACAAAAAGATGTTGAAATTAATGAAGAAGAAACACGATTGCTTCAATGAAAGATTAAGAGGTAATTGAAATTGAAAATTTGAGTACTCTTTTTTACTTTGTTTTTTGATTACGACCTTACAACTTTTATTATACTGTCAAAGAAAAAGTATGGCAAGATGTATTGAAAGAAGAGTTGGACAGTAAAGAAACATAAAACTTGGGAGTCGGTGGATCTCCTTAAAAGAAAAAAATGCAATGGGTTTAAAATGCGTGTTCAAGATAAAATTTAATGTGGACGAAAGTTTACAAAAACATAAAAGCATGACTTACGAAAAACGAGAATGCACATTGATATGTTATTGATTTAAATGAAATTTTTTCTTCAGTAACTCTTTTCAAAATTGTGAGAATTGTCTTGGTATTAAGTACACAATTTTATTTGCTTTCTTATCAGTTTGATGTTATATCTACGTTCTTAAATGAGAATTATACAATGAAGTGTATGTTGTTCAGTCATAAGTTTTTGAAATTGGAGGAAAAAAGGGTCAAATTCTATATGTCAAAAAAAGGCTCTTTGTGAGTTGAAACAAGCTCCACGATCTCAGGGTTGTTCATTGTTGACTTTGGTAATTGGTCATTGTTGACTTTGGTAGCTCAATTTCAATCCCATATTGGGAAGAAATGAGAATGGGATGAGTTTGTTAAGTTTTAAAAGGAACTCCTCCCCCTCCCATTAGAATTAATTCCAACAATTTGTACTTCTCCCATAAATAGAAGCAGCTACCAAAGTGGTGCTCGGAGACGTAGGCAAAATTTGGCCGAACTCTGTTATCAAATTTTGCGGGTGTGTTCTTTCCTTATTATCTTTATTATTCCGCATTTATTGTCTTGTTTCTTTTCAAGT
>JAOSBN010000178.1:41536589-41555568 GCA_027563595.1 Erythroxylum suave | reverse complement strand
ATTTTGAAATTGATACATTAGGATTAATAAAGTGATTAATTCATTTTAAGATTAATATAAATATATATATGCATAATTTATATATTATGTAAATATGAAAAAAATAAAAAGTATAAAAAGCACAATACATATATGCATAATACACATATGTTCTAAATATGAAAAATAAAATAACAAAGCTTATAATTTATTAATAAAATTTTTTTTTTTAAATTTATTTTTAAAAATTTTAAAAAATATTAAAAGTTTGTGCCAACAACGGCCCCGCGGGCGACCCATGGCCCAAGCGGACTAGGTGGGTCAGGCCACGGGCCTCTCTGTGGGCCACCCATCAGCGGGCCGCCCACGGCCCACGGGCCATTTTAGCCCGCATGGGCCAGCCTTTTGCGATCCCTACCGGGCCGTGGGCCAGGCTCACTGGACAATATTTTTTTACGGAGGCCCAGCCCGACCCGTTGACATTCCAACGTCTATCTAGGTGTTTTCAAGTTACAGTAACAATATTTAGCCTCTCTGTCATAGTCCCATTCAACTGGGCAAGTTGAAGAAATCAACTTGTATGACCTTATATCAAGCTTAGAATGTGTCCTTCTATAGCCAAATTTTAAAATTTTAAAATTCCAACCCAACCCAAAATCACAACCAAATTGAATCCTCTAATCAACTTCATTACCTTGAAGAACTACTACTTGAGCTCATTCTCAACTATTACAATACAATGTTGTAATGTTGATTGTGTAGCCCCTGACAACTAAATGATGTTTACATAACTAAATTTGTTTGCTCCTAATAATCTGCATCTCTTCCATGAATGTCATACTTTATCTTGAACCCAGCTCATAGACAATATCAAAACATGGATAACTACCAATGAAGCTAAACTAAGTGACACAAATCATATTCTATGTATAATGTCAACTACATGGGGAATGGAAAACCTGATCATATCCTATATCTAAATGTATAATAGAAATTTTCATGAAAAACAGTTATCGTCAACATGTTATTCAACCTAATAATCCATCTCATTTAAAGAAGATAAAATAATTTACGTAAATGTAACATTGTTAGGGAAAGGGAATAAAGTGGATATTAAAACATCATAAATTTATATACAAAAATTAGACGGGACCATGACTCTAATTACCTGCTTTGGTCTTCAATCACAGCACATGTATGTTTCAGATCTCTATAAACCTTACCGCTTATTCACCTCCAACGCCAAAAGAGAGATCTTACACTCACACTGCCAAGAAGGCACAAGCGATGGTGCGTCCAGGGATTGGAGTGAAGGCACAATTGAGGGAAGAAAAAGAGGGTGAAACATCCGTTCATCAATGATTTTAGGGTTATTTAAGAAAAAAATCTGTTCAAGAAAAAAAGGGAAGCGTTTTTCGTTGTTTAAATCAAAATTTAAAGAAATTAATTAATTTTTTCTTAAATTCCACTAGCGTTGATACTAAATTAGGTCTATTAATGTGGCATGTAAACACTAAGTGACCTGCATGTAATGACGCATGTAAACACTCCTTAATTTTCATCCAAAAAAGTCTTTAATTGAGCAGACTCGTGAAATTATAACCCTTAAATGAGCTGGTTTAAAGTTTAATGTCTCAAAATGATCGAACTCAAAAAGGTTAAGCCCCAATTTGGGCTTTCAACCTATGAGCCTATTATTAATTTTTTTAGTTTATTCTACAAAAGAGACAATGTTTTTGAAGTCTATTAATGCACTTGGCCTTGTTAGGAATGTTGATATTCTATTTCAAATATTTGACAAAGTTACGAACAAAGAGAAAATATTGTTTAGTTCATTATTGACAATGATTTTGCTTATAAAGCAGCTAGAGGAAAATTTCAAATCTATTATAATCTTTTTATTAGACTCATTGTGTTGCACATTACAAGGAACTGATGTTGGAAAATATAGGAGATATTAGGTATTTTCCTATTATTGATGAGATTATGCAAAAAGCCAAAAAGAGGACCAAGTTCATCTACAAACATGTATGGGTCCTGAATTTAATGAGAAAAGATTTCACTAATGATAGGAATTTGGGTTATTTTACTATTACAAGATTTGCAACTAATTTCTTATCATTTTAGTGCTTTATTATGATGAAGAAGGATTTGAGTCACATGTTTATAAGTAATAAGTGAGTTGCTTCTTAACATGATAAATCTAATACTAAATTAGAGGTTTCTATAATTATACTTGAACATAAAAAATTTTTATCCTAATTTCAATTTGTTATCCAAGTTTGTGAGCCTTTGGCCAGGGTACTTCGTCTAGTTGATAGTGATGAGAAGGTAACAATAAGTTATTTTTATAATGACATGAAGAGAAAGAAGGAAGTAATCAAGACCAATTTGAAAAATATGTTTTCTTTATTCACAACTTATCTTGTAGTCATTAATGAGAGATGAAAAAGACAATTTTACTCTCTGTTGTTTACAACTGGGTATTTTTGAATCCTAATGTCTATTTCAAACCAAGTTTTATAAAGAAAAATGAAGTTAATAAGGGTTATTAACTATTACAATAATTATTGCTCATGAGATGATACAAAATTTCCTATGCTTACAATCTCCTAAGATTACAAATGGAGATTTTTGGTGATTTTAGGATTCAAATTGCTATTCATCAAGGAGACAAACTTAATCAAAGAATTTGTTTTCACTTTTTTTACTTGTTGAAAATTAATTCTCACTTTTTTTTATTCATGATGCTACTTTTGTTGTCTTACAGTTACTTGGTGGGACCAATTCAGAATTATTCCAGAATTACAAAGGTTTGCAATTCGAATTATGAATCAACGTATGAATGCAATAAGGACTGAAAGGAATTGAAGCACATTTGAGTTCATCCATTACAAAAAAGGAATAGATTGGAGCATAAAAGATTGAACGACTAAGTCCTTTTTTGATACAATTTAAACCTTCATGAAAGATATGTTATTATCATTATTAAGTTGGACATAATTTATAGTAATTTCTTACTAATTTAATTTTATTTGTTTACTAAGACTCTTAATAGAGCAATTGTAATTTTGTAGATCTAATTTTCCTTTACCATATCGATCTTTTGGCGGATTAGGTTTCTGAGGAACCAAGGTTTATAAATAAAAGTGACTTGGAAGATAATCTTAAATGGTAAAGTATTGACATGTTATTTGGTGCAATGAATTTGAATGATGGTGATGATGATGATGCTTCTCTCAATGATGAGGATTTTGTACCAAATGAGAATTTTGATTAATAAGATTTGATCAAATATTAGATTAAATGAAGTTCCAAGTTTTATTTCTCCTCTTCTTTTAATTTCACTTATATTTGATGTATATGTTGAATTTTATATATGCAATAAAATATAATTGTAAATGTTTAAGTTTCACTTCTAATTAGTTGTTTCCTCGACACAAACTATTATTGTAAATTGTAATAGTAGAGAGTCATTGATATTTATTATTCTTTTGATTTGATTTTTTGATGTAATTATGATTTATTATATGATGAAATTGTAAGATGTTAAATATTTTGTATTGTCCTTAATTTTTTATTTGTATGATGATTAAATGATCCTTTTTATATATTGATTATGATCATTATTTTAATTATAAAATATATCCCAAACTTTAGTCAATTTTGCAATACTAGCCCGATCTTTAAAAAGTGGCGCTAAAATGTCCCAACTTTCAATTTGTTGAGAAAATATCCAAACATTAAGTTTTCCATTAATGTTATACAATAGTTGCTAATCAAGTTGACCCTTTTAAATATTTTAGTTTTTTTTTCCTAATGGAGAGCTATTTTTCTTTAATATATCATTTTAAATTACCTTTTCTTACTAATGGGCATACAAATCATCAAATTGTTGATCTTTGGAATAGAGTGTTTGTTTTCATTATCACCCTCAAGCTTGTTAGAATGTTCACCATCACTGCCATAATCCCCCTGCCTACTACAGCACTTGTGATTCCACTATTTCCCATTGTATATTACTATAATAATCCCTTACTTTGCTCTTAATTTCCTCCTTCACATTTTTTTGACTAGATTGGCTAACTTTTTTAGTTGGATCCCTTGGTTCATTCAACTACGAAAGCTTTACTCGTTGGTATGCTTCTGGCTCTCTTACTTTCTCTCATAACCTCCCTAGCCTCATTTCCAGCTTCTCAAACTTCAAACATTTTCGTTTTCCCCTCCCCTATCTTCTCACTTTCCTTATTCTGAAGCTAAACTTTTTTTTAACCATTTTTGGAAATGTCCATCTCTACTTTACTTTCTCATAACAACTTTCACCCTTTAGCTCATGAGGTGCCATCCCTGGTAAGCCTTCTAAAGATCCTAAAGCACCTCAGTAGACTAATCCACCTTCTCTTAAATAAGTCCTTAACCCAATTGGGAAGACATATAATCAAGTTATAAACAATAACTCACTAGTGGTATTACATTCAATTCTTAATTGAATTTCTCAATACACCTATTGTCCATAGTATATTAATATATTACCCCTTTTAAAGGATGTTTTATGTTTTTTAATGATGGTTATTAATTCCTTTTAAAAATATAATGCTTCTATTATTCTTACTACTTTTGCTAGGCTTTCAATTTCCATTATTAGTGCTTATAATTTTGATTTATTGGAAACTTATGGTAAAATTCTTTGTAATGCAAATGTTGGTGAATTTTAAGTTTCATTATGGTGGGGTATTGCAAAGAAATGAAAACAACAAATATGTTGTAGGCAAGATTAAATGGAAGAAGGATGTTGGTACTGATGAACTTAGTATGCTAATACTAAAAGGAGTATCAGAAGATAAAGGCCATAGAGTTGTATCTATGTTTTACAAATTTCTAGAAAAGTCAATGAGATTCTTGAAAGTTTACACCATGATAAGGACATGTTTCAATGCAAAAAGAATTGAAGAATTACAATGTTGAAATCTATTATAAACATAGTTATGATAATCCTACAAGTGATGGTAAAGAAGTTAATTCTAATATATGCAATAAAGATAGGTAATTCCAAGTTAAAGTGCAACAAAATGATAAAGATTTTGTTGTTATGGAGATGAATGAATCTAAAAATGATATATATGATGATGAAATTTATACATCTAACAATAAAGAATATGTTACTACAAAAGCTAATGAGAAGAAATATAGGAAGAATGTTAATAGTGGGTTTGAATGTGATGGTGTTGTGGATAGGGTTGGAGGCAGTGGAAAATGTAAAAACAAAAAGAGAAATTATTCAAACAATTCATGAAGAGAAGTAGAAAGTTCATAGGTTGGTTAGTGGGTATGAGGATAATGACGTTGAAGTTCAATCACCGACATGTAGTAATGATGGTGGTGTGAGGCCTCTAACAGATGCAAGAAATATGTTGTTTTCAATCTAAAAGTGGACATGAAAGAATTTCAATTTAAAGTTAGCATAAAGTTTAAGGATGAGGTGGAATTTAGGGAGGCAATAAGAAATTATGTAATTACAAATGGATATAATGTCTCAATGACGAGATCTTGTATGAGAATGGAAGATGTTTGTAATATCCACTTTCCTTTTAGGTTTTATGCTAGTTGGATTGGAAATGAAAAAAAAATTGTAGTGAAGATATTAGAAAACAAGCATACTTTCAAGAAAGTGCAAAAAATTAAGCAAGCTAGTAAGAAGTAGATAGTACATCAATTCCTACGTAAGTTTAGGAGGAACTCAAATTGGCCAATTAATGAGATGATAAATGATTTTCAAACCAAGTATGCATTGCAAGTGATTAAATATCAATGTTATAGGGATAAATGGGAAGCCATTATGAGGCTATGATGATCAATGGAAGAACACTATGCAAAATTATGGTCTTATCGTCAAGAATTAAAATGGGCCGATAAAGAGGGCCAATTCATCATTCAAAACAAATTTGATAAAAAATGTAGAAACCAATATTTAAGAGGTTTTACATAGGATTTAGTGCATTGAAGTATGGTTTCCTTAGTGATTGTCGAAAGATAATAGGACATGATGGATGTTTTTTTAAGACATTTCTTAGAGGTGCTTTGTTACTTACAGTTGGATATGATGGAATCAATCATATACCTTATATTTTAGGCTGTGGTTGAGGGAGAGAATTACCAACTTGGCATTTGTTTTTAAGTCTTCTTGGTGATGATCTAAATACTAGTTGGAATTTAAGAACGTTGGTAACTGATTACCAAAAGGTAAAAATTTTGATATTGGTACTATTTATTAGTAAATATGTTTTGAATTATGATATTATACTGACATTATAATGTTTTGTTTTTTTTTTTTGGTTTCAGGGTTTAGTAGATGCATTGAAGAATCTCTTCTTAGAAGCAATATATGTATACCAATTGGTTTAAATTGCATAAAGGCCACATATGCAGGAGTTTATTTTAACAAGCTGTTAATTGCACAACAAAACTAGAAATTGATGAAATAATGGAGCAGCTGAAGAATGCGTCAAAAAAGGCTTACAATAACTTCAAAGGAAAGGATCCTAACACTTTTGTGAAAGAAATTGTTTACAAGGCCAAAGTGTGAGATTTTTCATAACAATATATTAGAGACATTTAATGAATTCATCTATAAAGCACAATTAAAAAAAACTTGATTAATATGCTAGAGGATATTCTACTTTAATGACTTGAATTCGTGACAGATATGATGATCAAATTAATGGATGAAATACGTCTGAGGGTGAGAAAGTAGATAGAGATTGCACAATGGGAAGCAAGGAACTATAGCAACAGGACAAATGGAAGTTTGAAGTTTGAAGTAAGGCATTTTGTAGATAAGTTCATTATTGATTTACAAACAAGAACATGTCAGTGTAAACTTTGGGATTTAACAGAAATCCCATATAAGCATGCATCACTTGTATATCAAATGAGAGGGAGAATATTGATGGGCGTATGAGTCGATACTACAATCATGAGTGTTATTTCAATAGTTATCAGTATTCTATGGAAACCATTAGCTGTTTAAAGTTTTGATCGAAGACTAAAAACTTGCAACCTATATTACCTCCTTTGATTAAGAAGATGCCTAAAAGACCTAAGAAGGCTAGAAGAAGGGATATAGATGAAGAACCATAAAATCCAAATAAGTTGAGCAAAGTTAGAGTACTAATGAGAAGTCAACATTGTTTTGAAGTTTGTTAGAGAAAAAGAGGATGCAAAAATAAAGACCAATCTTCAAGACAATTTAAAATTGCTAAGGTAATTGTATTGATTTATAATTGTGTATGTGATAAATATTTTTTTATGTACCTGATCACTAAATTCAAATTATATGTGTATATTGCAGACAAAACAAGGAAGACCACTAAGAAATCTGACATCTACATCCAACATTAATAGTGGTGCAAGAAGCAGAGGTAGACAATCAGTATCTACTGGATCTAACACTATAACATTTATCTTATTAAAGGAGAAGAGGGTGAACATTCATTTTTAATTTGATTTTACATCAACTTTTAAATAAATCATAAACATTTATGTTTATAAAGGCCACCCAAGGATATATAGTAACATTTAAAAAAGTGAATCAGATTGTTTTACGGAATGTTAACATTTGGAGAAGTTCATGGCAAATTATTTATTATTATTTCCAATTGGACATAATATACTTTTTATTCATAAATGTTTTATAGATGGGTGGAAGTCAATGTTAAGTGTTGGAACCAACTCAAGCTTCACAAAGTGCAAATGCTGAAAAAAATAAATACAACTAGGAGGAGATACAAATTATGGGCTAAAGAAACTCAACTCCAACAAAATCTCAAATTGATGATGGTGAATCATTAACAAATAAGCCATGCTTAAGAAATATGTTGTGATTTTGATATTGTAATTCAACTGTGTGTTGTGATATGGATATGAATATGTATTTGAAACTTTGTTCTATGATTTGGATATGGTGGGGATATTTGATTGTAATGGATAATTTACTCGAATATGGATAGAAATGTTATATTTTTTTGAATAATTGATATGGATATGGATATTGGCCATTTTCAATTGCCACATATTACAAGTCCAATTTAATGGAAATCTATTATACTTTACATTTCAAAAGAAATTTTCCTTCAGAAGCCATCATTTTTGGATTGGTAAATTAATATTACTAGTGTGTCAATAAGCAAAGAAATACGTAGGCCAAAAAATATAGTTGCCATGATCATAACCTATTTAAATATTGATAATATCAACTTAAATGTACAAAAGCAACATATTTCAACTATTACATATTTCTTATGAGTACAATAATGTCTCATAGTCTGATACAATACAAATCCTGTATAGAGGTCCACTAAATGTAACTCCTTCTTATTATGTTCTACTCTTTCACATATTATTACACTGCATGTTCATATTAAAAAGCATTAGACACCTAGGATATATAGTCATATAGAACTTGTAGAATAAAAATTAAAACACAAATATCATAACTATGATAAATTTTGAAATATTTATGAATTAAAAAATAAACTTACCTCTTGTGCGAAACAATGTATCTTGTAGATAAAGTTTTACCCCAACATACGGAAGATGTTTGAAATTTTTTTATAATAACAAAACCTCAACTCTTTTACTAATACTATATACCTACATGACACCTACAATTTGAACGATAGCATTAATATCATATAAAGCTATACTTTAAATATCCATAACATAATGTGCTAATGAAAACGTAAAGGCAATACCCAAATTTGTATTATTACTTTAATAAAAATGTTGACCAATATTAGTTTTAGTATTTGATATATGTGGCTTCTTCTTGTTATTACAATTGGAATCCAAAAAATTACTCAGGATTATGACATCCATATTATATGCTAAAATAACAACAACAAAAATTACAAAACTTGTTTTACAATTGAATATTAGCGCCTTCTCTAAGCAAAATTTAGAATATTTCTTTTTAACTTATACTAAATTGTTGAAATGACAATAAGTCACATTTTTGAATCCATTACTACAGCTTCACACTCTTCCCATATCAAGTATATACCAATTGTAGATGCAATAAAAGCCACAAATATTTTACTTCCACCCATTTTTCTGTACTAAACACAATGGTCAAGTATGATTAAGTGAGTTACAAGAATCTTAAAGCTAGTACATGTTAATACTTCAAACAATCACAAAGCTATCTAGAGCTAAAAAAATTCTTACACACTAAGAAGGCCCCTCAAATCCTCTTCATTGATATTCTCTCCAAGATTGCCAACGAATAGGGTATTGCATGGAGGATTATCTTTTGTATTCTACATAAAATTGGTGAAAGGGAAATGTGAATGAGCCTCCTAGATTATGCCAAATTGCTCTACAAAGTCACTTCTTTATGGTAATTACTATAACATAAATGAACGACATATAGGAGATAAGTATAAACAGTTATTGTAGTACAAGGCAAAATGTATGTCAAATAGGCATGTATCATGGCAAAGCAAATTTTTTAGCAGGTAGACAAAGTAAACCTTAATCCAAGCACATGCATGAATTAGGGCACTAACACAAAAATAGTAGAAATAGAAGTAGTATTCATTACAAATCTAAAGATTCCTTTTGATGAAAGAAAGTATAATGCTACGATAATAAAGACCATAAAATTAAGAAAAAAAAAGATCCTATATGAAGATTAGGACACTCCATAATAGATCTCATTAGGCACATCATATTTCTTTACTTAAATTGGAACCTAATAGGAGATCCTCTATGATTCAACTTTTGATTACAATCCAAGCTTCTTTCTCCTCCATAAATGATTACAATGACTTTAAAAACCTTTACAATAAACTATAAACAAATTTTAACCACCTTGTATCTTTACTTATATAACTTCTACAACTGATCAATACATAACTTGCTTCATATATGCAAAGATCAAATACGAAAATTATTCACAACATTGAACCGTTTAAAATCATAGATCGTCAAAGAATTTCCTAACCAAAGCACACAATGTTTACAACTCATAATTCACCATATGCTCTGCATTCTTTTCTTAAACATTCTCCTATAAAATTGAACATAATAGGGTTGAGTCTTAATAAATCCATAAAATATCAATAACACTAAATTCAAAAAACATATGTTCTTTAAAAACAATTTGTGATAAAAGGTTGCCAATTGAATTCAAATTTCTCAGGGGGCAATCGGTTCGCACGGAGGAATGATAATAAGAATGAGAATGAATATAGTGAGGAATGACAATGGATATTATCATTATAATTATGATGGTTGGTTAAGAAGAAGAAATGATTACCATTACCATTAACAGTGGTTGACTTGTAAAAAATATTGAAAAATAAAAATAATTATATTTTAATTAATTAATTAATTATATTATAATTAATCAATTACAATATATTGATTAATTAAAATGTTGTAATTAATTTTAATTAATATAATAAATTAATTAATTTTATTTTAATTAATTTTATTTTAATTAATTAATTAATTACAATATTTTAATTAATGAATAAATTATATTTTAATTAATTAATTAATTACCATATTTTAGTTAATGAATGAATTATATTTTAATTAATTAATTAATTACCATATTTTAATTAATGAAGGAATTATATGTTTAATTAATTATATTGTAGTTAATTAATTATTAATAACATTTAAATAATTATATTGAAATTAAGGAATTAATTAAAATATTTTAATTAATGAATAGTTATATTTTAATTAATTAAAATTGATTAATTATATTTTAATTAATGAATAATTATATTTTAATTAATTATTTAATTAGAATATTTTAATTAATTATGAATTATATTTTAATTAATTATTAATAATATTTTAATTAATTAATTACAATATTTTAATTAATGAATAAGTATATTTTAATTAATTAATTAATTACAATATTTTAATTAATGAATGAATTATATTTTAATTAATTATAATGTAATTAATTAATTCATTCCTCTATAACAATGATACTCATTCCTCTAAATTAGGAGAGGAATGAGGTATTACCCAAAAGTGACAAATCAAAATATTAACCCTATAATCATATTCCCTTATCAAACTCAATCTTTCATTCTATACCCATTCCTTTTTTTTATATCCACTAAACAAGCACACCATTAATACTTCGCCCTCTACTTCTGGTAATAGTACATTTGAAGTTATAAAATGTTAAACAATATCACTTGTTGAAATCACTCTAACCATAAGAAGTATAGCAACTCATTAACAAATTATGCCATTAGATTAAGATTGAAACAACTTTCAAGCACATAAAACAACTAAAGCACAATCTTAGGCTTGAGAAATGAATTCATTAACTACATAGATGTATCAGGGCAAATTCACTCTCATAATCACCCGTTGCATTTGAGCTTAAGCCACAAACCTCCACGCAATAGACATAAACAGTGACAATCTAACTTAGGGTTAGATGAACTCACCTCCCAATCGTAGAAGACACTCCCAATTGCACTCAACCACAACACAATAGCAGCAATAGAGAGATAGCAACAGTCCACACACAATCGCAAGAGAGTGACAGTTTACACTCAATCGCACACAATTCAAGAGTTGTATCTTCAAATACACAATAATGAAGTAAGCAGAAAGTTATTTACACTCACAAAAGAGAGAAGAGTTATATCTTGAATTCACACATAATCGTAAAAGATGAGATTTGTATTTGAAAAATGAAGAACAAAGAAAACAATTCACAGTAGTATATCATTTAGTTTTTGTTTTAATTAATTAATCAATATACTTTAATTGATTTTTAAATAAATGAGTTTCAAAAAATTAGGCCACATGTCATATAAAAAATTAGATGTGGTTTGCCATGACAAGGACGTTAACGGAAAACTTAACATTTTGACAATTTGCAACAAATTGAAATTTGGAGTATTTCCTATGATTGTGAACTTGAATAAAGTTTGAGATTTATTTTAACCATATTATTTATATATATAATATGTGAAAAGCAATATTAATAAAATAAATAGAATATTGTTATTTTAAATTGTTATTATTATGATTTTCGGAGACAAAGTTAACGTAAAATTATAAATTATACAGTATATATTACTAAGAGGCTATTTTGTAAATTTTTAAAAAATTCATTAATTATTTAGTAAAATTTTTAAATTACTCGAAAGAGTATCCGGTATTGATTGATATTGATACTCTGCAGTATCATAACAAAATCCGATATTAATTTCAATACGGTATTCATAATTTTGAAAAAGATAAAATTATATTTAAATTGTTATTATAATTAATTGTATATATTTATTTACTTATAATTAATAAAATTAAATATTAATTTGGAGTGCTTCTGCGCTGACGATTTCACAGACATAAATAAAGCAAAACAATGTTCAGCAAAACCCTTACATTTGCATCTGTACCCTTCTTCCTCAATTTCAGGCTATCGAATGCAGAAGCTTGGTACTGGTTCCTTCTCATGTGGCTTTATTCTCATGTTGCTCTGACTGAGTTGAGCAGCACTATTATAATTCCTATATTGCTTTCCATAGAAAACATCACTAATGCGTCTTAAGTGCCATGTTCTCCCCGCCCGTAGAAACAAACAAGCCTTCTTTAGGCAACTATGTTCAGCCGGTACCCCCATTCCAACTATTATAGACCTCATATACAGGCAACAATGGTCAAAGCTCAAAACCTTTCTCCAGAAGGCAGACCCAGACAATATACTTCGAGAACTAATCGCTTCAGGAGCCAACGCAGAGCTCACTTTCAGGTACTTTGCATGGTCTCGGAAAGAGCTTAAGCATTCCCACTCCTTGGAGGTCTCTTTTAAAGTCTTACACACACTCGCTTATACCAGAAAGTACTCAAAGATTCGATCTTTTTTGGATGATTTTGTCAAGAAAGATACAAGTAGTTCGGTCTCTTCTGTTTTTCACGCCATTTCTGTGTGCGCTGATTCGTTTTGTGTTAATTCCATAATAGTTGATATGTTGGTGTTGACCTACGTGCAGAATAAGAAAACCCATTTGGGCATTGAGGCATTTAAGAGAGCTGGTGATTATGGGTTTAAGTTATCTGTTGTTTCGTGTAATCCATTGTTGAGTGCTTTGGTTAAAGAGGGTGAAACTGAGGATATGGAGTTTGTGTACAGGGACATGATTAAGAGGAGAATTGAGCCAAATTTAATTACATTTAATATTATGATTAGTGGGCTATGTAAAATGGGGAAATTGAATAAGGCTAAGGATGTTGTTGAGGATATGAAAGTGTGGGGCTTTTTGCCAAATGTGATTACCTATAATACACTCATACGTGGGTATTGCAAGATGGGAAGGATTGGGAAGATGTATAAAGCTGGTGCAATTTTGAAGGAGATGGTTGCAAGTGGGATTTGCCCTGACGAGGTTACCTTCAATACTTTGATTGATGGGTTTTGTAAGGATGATAACTTGTCTGCTGCTATGAAGGTTTTCGGTGAAATGCAAAACCAAGGTTTAAAACCAAATTTAGTTACGTATAACTCCCTGATCTGTGGATTATGTATGAATGGGAAGGTTAATGACGCTGTTAGTTTACGGGATGAAATGATTCATTTGTGTTTGAAGCCAAATGTTGTTACATATAATGCACTTGTTAATGGGTTCTGTAAAAATAATATGATGAATGAAGCAAGACAATTGTTTGATGATATGGGCAACCGAGGAGTCTCTCCAAATGTTATAACATATAACACCATGATTGATGCATATTCTAAGGCAAAAAAGATGGAGGATGCTTTTGCAATGTATCATTCGATGTTTGAAAGGTGTATATTCCCTGATGTTTCTACCTACAATTGTTTAATTTCTGCTTTATGCAGAGAGGGATATATGTCAGAAGCTTGGAAATATGTTGATGAAATACACGGCAGAGGTTTGAGAGTTGACCTTGTTACATATAATATATTGATAGGTTCATTGTGCAGCAAAGGGGAGGTGAGAAAGGCTGTAAAACTTTTGGATGAAATTTACAGAAAAAAGCTATGTCCAAGTCATGTGACATTCAATACTTTGATTGAGGGATATTGCACAGAAGGTAATCTTAAGGCAGCTATGATTATGAGGGCACGGATGGAGAAAGAAGGGAAGCGGGCTAATGTTGTCACATACAATGTACTAATTAAGGGATATTGTAAAAAGGGTAAGCTTGAAGATGCAAATGAACTTCTTAATGAGATGTTGGAGAAAGGTTTGGTGCCCAACAAAATAACTTATGAGATTGTAAAAGAAGAAATGCTTGAAAAAGGCTTTATTCCAGATATAGAAGGACACTTGTCCAATGTTTCAGTCAACTCTTGATTCAAGTGAAGAAATGCATCAATGCAACCGTGATCAGTGGATTTCTTATTTGAAAAGTTCGATATGGTTCATACTTCTCACCTCAAGAAATCAAATGCATCCTTTTCATGCTTATTTGTGGATTCTGCCACAGGAAAGCACCTGTAGATCTCTAACAAAGAACCCTGTTCTACACAACAACTTGAAGTTGTTCAGATCTTTCTTTTCTTAGTCAGGTATGCATGCACACAGATATGAGCAAAATTTTTATTGTTGCCATCAAAACATATTTGAATTCTGGGTTCTTTAAACAATTGATCGCCCATCAGTTATTTCACTGGAAAACAGTTTAAGTCCACAAGGGAGAATATATAGTGGCAGTTCTTAAGAATGCCATTTTTTTACTTCCAATAACCATCAGTTCTTGTTGTCCAATTGTGTCCCTTTAGTTCTAACTTACCCTCTGTTCCCCTTTATTTTTCAGAGTCCCTTTGGTTCTAACCGCCCTCTGCTCCCCTTTATTTTTCAGACCTCACTTGCTCTTTGCATAAAAGGTTTTCCAGATACACCCAACATTTTGCATCTTCACTAGCTTAACTTTGATTTTAGGTTGTTGAAAATCCCAAAGTACTTGAAAATTTCCTTCATTTCTGGTAGTTAAATTGATTGCTTTATTAAACTTTCCGGCTCTTCTTCTGTGGGAAATCAATTCCCTAAGCTCTCTTTCCTTTCAAAGTTATTGTTTCCTTCTGATTTTGTTATATTTGGTTATCTTTTCCTTTCTAAACTTTTTTTTTAATTCTTCTTTATTGGTGCAGGTTTTATTGATGATTGCTTTGGGATTTTGGATGTGGACCGTATGCTCTTTGTGTCAATCACAGAGTTCTTTGTTTTTGTGGTACTAAGCCATGACAATCCATATTATTAGCCAGTTTTCTGTGTAGTGTTCTTAAATCTTTGTGGTTTTTTGACAAATAGATCATGCTCCATCACTAATCTTGTTAATTTGTGCTTGGGAGGAATAAAAATATATAAGGAAAGTAAGATGCAATTACTGCTGACTTTTTCCTGTAAAGAAAATTGTTCTGTTTTTTCTTGATTTACTTGAAAGCAGTGGAAAAATATAGTATTACAATTGATTCTGTTTATGTTGTTTCCATGTTAATGTCCATTTCCATTTTCTTGCCTTGATGCCCTAGTGCTCTTTGAACTTCTTATCTGAACCAAGAACTCTTGATTTTCTTGCCTCTTAATTGTTTCTGTCCGTCATTCTTATACATGACTAGTCATCTCTACTTTTGGTCCCTTTGCATAGGTTTAACGATTTTCGTACGGTAATAGCCATTCATAGCTAAGATTTTGTTCCTTTTGAGATCTGCAAAGTGTTCTTTTTTTCTGATTAAAACATGAATATAAGTAATTCCATGGGTACTTTCTTTGTTTCTTATTAATGGTTGATTAATCTTATTGGTGACATTAACTGGAGATTGGCAGCTCATAACGTTTTAAATCTTTATATTTACCATTTCCTGAAATAATTTACAAGCCTACTTCCATGTAATATTTACTGTAATGAGTGACAAAAGAAAGTGGATTTTGTGGGCAATTTTGAGTTTGAACATGGTTTTATTAATTTATCTTTAAACTAGGCACTTGATAAACAAAGATGCAGCGGATGTGTTATCAATAAAGTTTTGGCTTACCTATGATATGGAGCTATAATGCATGTTGGCCCAGTGGGGAAAAAAAAATTGATCAACACAATTCTGCCGCAATTGAGTTGGCAATTTTTAAAATAAAATTCATTTCGATTAGCTGTTATACTCGTCCATATTTTGAAAGACTTAACCTGCCTTTTTAAGCAGATTGCTGCCATTAGTTTGCGGGAAAAGCTTAAAGCTGGACTTTTTCTTGAACTGTGTCATAACGTGATTCAACAGAGGTGATTCTCGATCCTTTTTCTTGTTACTGTCTCCGAGAACATGTTTAACTTTCAAGCTTGATATTTTCTTTTCGTTACATTTAAATGCTTTAAAGTTATTCAATGAACTACAGATTGCATCAGGGATGTAGTTGTTCTTCAAGGTTATTCTATCAGAGTTCAGTGACTAAGCAGATATTTAGTCCAGTTAACATATTAGCTCCTTATTTCCTGTAGTCTATATGTTTCTTACATTTTGCTCTAGGCTTTTATGCCCACTTATAAAGCTGCAATTTCTCTTTGCAGGTCAAGTACGTTATTATTTATTTATATAGATGGAACCGGGCAAAAGCTGTTAAGGTATACTTCATTCTCGTGTCAATAAGTGTATTCATTCATAAATCATAAATACATGCCTGTAAAGTGTTTATCTTTTTATATTTCAGGCTTATGACGCAGAATTGGTGGAAGATACAATGGTCGCTTAGCAATCTCTGGTGCAAGTTGAAGACCGTTCGTGCATGCAAGTCAATTTGGTGGGAACAGTAGCGTAACGCTTCTGACATATGCAAGATTTATCAATGGATTATGGACTATAGTGCCTCGTTTAGAATGGGTTGGGATAAGAGAAACGGTGTCTTAATTGTAGGATATGGTTTGGGAGCGATGGATGTTGCAATTGAGGTTAAATTATGACTGAAATTTCTTTTGCTAGCTATTGGGATTGATAATGGCCGGTGGATTCAGAATTTGGATACTATTGCGACTCAGGTGCATCCTGGTATGGTTGCTATCTTGAAATTAAAATTGGGTTGAGAATGAGGTCGATCTAAAAGACTTAAGTCTTTAGAAGGATTGCGCATTTTCAACCTTATATGTTATTGTTAAATGTTGCTTCTTTCCAATACCCTTCACTTGCAACCTCTTTTAGAGTTTGTCAAGTGAATTATTTGGAGTTTTTGGGCTTTAGGATCTTTGTTGGGTTGTTAGGCCTTATCAGCTCTGATATTGTCTTGAAATTTAAATTGGGTTAAGAACGAGGTTAATCTAAAAGACTTTAGCATTTAGGAGGATTGCTCATTCTCAACTTTATATGTTATTATTAGATGGTGGTTCTTTTCGGGATTTGTTATCCCAATATGCTCTACTATTCGCTTAAATTTACCAACTATAAAGAAAATTAGAGCAAACATTTATTTTATGGTTGCAATCAAATAATCAAGAAGCTTAAAGTAAATCAAAATTTGTTTGAAACCTTATCTTCTTCTTTTTCTTTTCCTTTAGGTGTCATTTGACCCTGATCTACAAACTGATAGTGGCTTTTGCAACCGCATAATGACTTAATCATAACCTTTACAAACAATTAACAAGAGAAATTTGGACAATGCACAAAATTATAGATGCCAATGAGGCCGGCCTGTTCTGTTGAGAAAAATATACCTACGGCCTGTGGACGGGCCAAGACCGGTTGGCTTGTGCCTAGCCCTATGGCCCCATCCATCCATCCAACCTGTAGTGGTCACGAGCTGCCCATTGGGCCTGAGTCGGCTCGGGCATTTAATGTATTTTAAAAAATTTTAAGAAAAATTTTAAAAAAATGTAATTGTATTTTTAAAAATTCATAAATTATAACATAATCATTTATAGTAAAATGTAAGAAGAAATTACTCATAAATTATAAAAAAATATTTAAATAAAATAAAAGATATAAAATACAAACTAATTTATATTTATTTAAAATATATAGCGATGATGATGTTCTTGTAATTATTCTCTTTCTTTGTAAACAAGTCAATTTAAACTTTTTATTTGATTTCTCGTATTTACATAATATATACATTATGCATATATATATTTATATTAATCTTAAAATGAATTAATCACTTTATTAATCCTAATGCATCAATAATTTAATTCCAAAATAATATATAAGTAATTCAGTTATAAAAACAAATAAGTACAGTATATTAAATTGAAAGTAACTATTATTACATTCATAAATTATAATTTTTTTCTCCTATCTAAATTCTAATGTTAGAAAATTTATTTATGCTTAAGTCACTCAAATTAAAAGTTTGTTAAGAGTAATTCCTTAGATCCTTAATGGAAACCTTGATATAAGATATAAGTATTACTTTAAATACTTCTCGTTCTTCTTAGAGTGTTATAAGCATATCATATATTTATATTTCATAAAATTAATAAAATTTTCACTTTTTTCTTTTTTAATATATATATTATGTGACAACTTTAAATTATAACAATATATAATTAATTAATTATGATATAATAAAATTATTGAGATGTATATAACGGTATGATTAATTAGGACATTTAATTCGATTAATTAGAATTTTATATGAAAAGTTAATAAGTTAATAGTTATAGTTAAAATTATGAATTACAAAATTTTAATTTACTTAAGTTGTTTATTAATTATTATGAGAGATAATTGACAAAACCAAAATCATGTTTCATAAAATTAATAAAATTTTCACCTTTTTCAACTATTAATTATAGCAACATATAATTAATTAATCATGATACAATAAAGTTATTGAGATGTATGTAATGGTATGATTAATTAGGATATTTAATTTAATTAATTAGAATTTTATATGAAAAGTTAATAAATTAATAGTTATAATTAAAACTAAAACTATGAATTACATTAATTACAAATTTTTAATTTACTTAAGTTATTTATTAATTATTATAAGATATAATTGATAATTAA
>JAOSBN010000178.1:41521396-41536489 GCA_027563595.1 Erythroxylum suave | reverse complement strand
GAAGTGCTCAAAAATGGGCGTCCTAATAACATCATTCTAGAAGCAGGTGACCCCTCATCCTCCATCCATCAATTAATTTCATTACAAAAATTAACCAAACATTCCCTGTGGATTCGATCCCGACTTATCGCAACTACAAATTTTAGTGTGCAGAGTCAGGTAAATTTTGCAATGCACACGACACGCGCTGTCAGGTCCATTACATATAACTCTTTTGCATTTTTTTTTACTCTTTCACATATTGTTACACTGCAGATTCAGATTAAAAAGCATGAAACACGTATGATAGTCATATGGAACCTACAAAATAAAAATTCAAACACAATTATCATAATTATATCAAAATTTGAAATATCTATTACTTCAAAAAATAAACTCACTCTTACGTGCAACAATGTATCTTACGGATAAAAGTCTTACCTCAACATACAAAAGAAGTTTGGAAATTTTTTTGACAATAATAATGCCTAAACTCTTTTACCAATACTATATACCTACAAGACACCTACAATTTGAACAATAACATCAATATTATATAAGCTATAATTGAAATATTCATAACAAATGTGTTAATAAAAACATAAGGGTAATACTCACATTTGTATTATTACATTGATAAAAATGTTGACCAATATTAGGCTTAGCATTTAATATCCGTAGCTTCATCTTATCATGGCAATTAGGATAATCAATATAGGGAATTTGAAAAATTACTTAGGATTATGATATCCATATTACATATTAAATACAATAACAACAAAATTACAAAACTTGTTTTACCTTCGAACATAACACCTTCTTTTAGCAAAATTCAGAGCTTTTCTTTTTAGCTTATGATAAATTGTTGAAACAATAATAAATCACATTCTTGAATCCATTAACAACATTTTCATACTCTTCCCATGTTTAAGTACATGCTAGGTTTATCCACAATAAAAGCCACATATTTTACTTCCGCTTTTTTTTTTGTAATACATACATTAGTCAAGTATGATTAAATGTGTTACAAGAATCTTAAAGCCAATACACAGTAATATGTCAAATAATCACAAAGCTAGATAGAGCTAAAACATTCTTACACATTAAAAAAGATTCCTTAGTTCCTCTTCATTGATATTCTCTCTGAGATTGCCAATGAATAGAGTATTACATGGAGGATTATCTTTTATATTATGCATAAAATTGGTAAAAGGGAAAAGTGAATGAGCCTCCTAGATCATGCTAAATTGCTCTACAAAGTCACTCCTCGTATGGTAATTACTAGAATAAAAATGAATGAAATATAGGAGAAAGGTATAAACAACTGTTGTAGTATAAGTTAAAATGTATGTCAAATAGACATGTATCATTGCAAAGAAAACTTTTTAGCATATAGACAAAGTAAAACTTAATCCAAGAACATGAATGAATTAGAGAACTAACACATAAATAGTAGAAAAAGAAGTAGTATTCATTACATATCTAAAGATTGCTTCCGATGAAAGAAAGTATAATGCTGTAGCAATAAAGACCATAAAATTGAGAAAAAGGATCCTATATGAAGATCAAGACACTCGACAACAAATCTTATTAGGCATAGTATATTTCTTTACATAAATGGGAACCTAATAGGAGATCCTCTGGGAATCAACTTTTGATTACAATCCCAGCTTCTTTCTCTTCTATAAATGATTATAGTGACTTTAAAAAGCTCTATAATAAAATATAACCAAAGTTTAACCGGCTTCCATCCATCTTAGATAGTTTTTACAACTGATCAATATATAACTTGCTTCGTATATGCAAGGCTAAGTAAGAAAAGTATTCATAAATTTGAACTGTTCAAAGTCATATATTGTCAAAGAAATTTCCTAACAAAAGCACATTGGGTTTATAACTCATATTTCACCATGTGCTCCGCACTCTTTTCTTGAACATTCTCTAATAAAATTGAACAAAATAGGGTTGAGTCTCAACAAATCCAAAAAATATCAACAACACTGAATTTAGGAAACATATGTTCTTTTGAAACAACTTGCAGTAAATGGTGACCAAGTGAATTCAAATTTTTAATGTTTTTCCATATAGTTCTAGTAATAGTATATATAAAGTTGAAAAATGCTAAACAATATCACCTATTGTAATCACTCTAACCAAAAATACTTTAGAAGCTATCAACCATTAATAAATTACACCATTATGTTAAGATTGAAACAACTTTTAAGCACAAAAAGCAACTACAGAATAGTCTTATGTTTAAAAAAGAATTCATCAACTACATAGATGTATCAAGACAAATTCATCCTCATAATCACCCATTCATCCTGAGTTTAAACCACAAAACCTCCATCAAGTAGATTTAGATGGCAACAATCTAACCTAGGGTTAGATGAACTCAACTTCCAATCACAGAAGACACTTCTAATCATGGAAGACACTACTAATCGCACCCAACCACGATACAATAGTAAAAGTCCAAAGAGAGCGACAATCCACACATAGAATCATAAGAGAGTGATAGTTCACACACAATCGCAAGAGATGTATCATTAATACTTAAGAACGAAGATAAAAGAAAGTTATTTACACTTCACATACAATTGCAAGAGATAGGAGAGTTGTATTTTGAATTCACATATAATCATAAGAAAGGAGAGTATCTGAAAAATGAAGAACAAAGAAAACAATCTATAGTTGAATATCATTTGTTTTTTGTTTAATTAATTAATCTTTAATTTAATTTACTTGATTTTTAAGTAGATAATTTGAAAAAAATTAGCCGTGGTTTGCCACATCAGCAAAATTAATGAAAAATTAATGTTTGGATATTTTCACAACAAATTGAAAATTGGGGTATTTTAAGTTATTTTGTAAAGACCAGGCTAGTATTGCCAGAGGCTAAAAGGGCTAATTAGGGCCTAACATTTACACTGATGTACAAAATAGCCCCTAACGTTTCGCAATGCTCAAATTGAACCTTGACATTTGTAAAACGTTGACAATAAACCCTAACATTTGGAATACGTTTAGATTGAACCTTAACTACTAATGACTTTAAAGCATCATCAATTATCTGCTAACATGGCCTGATAATATCTAACGTGGATTTTTTTTTGGAAATTTGTGGATGTGGGACCCACTAGAAGTTGACGTAGAACTTTTTAATAGAGGTGGGTCCTACCTCTAAGTGAAGCAATGTGTTTTGTTTTGAAGAGGAGGAGACATTGCATTTTATTTTTAAACATAATGCTCCTCCCTTAACTTTTAAGAACAAAATGCAACGTCTCCTATTGAAATGTTGTATTTTGTTGATGCGGATCCCTCTCTTAACACTGCGTTTTGAAGAAAAACAGATGTTTTATCCCTCTTCTTATAGACAACCCTATTATGGCTAAATCTCTCATCTTCTTCAATCATAAAATCCCTAATCTCCCATGTGCCAAATCTCCCATATGCCAAATCTCCCATCTTCTTCAATCATACAATTCCTAGTCTCCAATCTACCAAATCTTCCATCTTCTTTAATCATATAATTCCTGATCTCCCATCTACCAAATCTCCCATCTTCTTTAATATGTAGCATTATTCATTTTCTTCTTCAGCGAACAATAATCTAGGAGGGTCAGAAAACTCTTAAGAATTGAGGATCAATGCCATTGTCATCGTGAATCAAAGATAACATCTACTGTATCTTCATCATTTCTTCCATTTGAGTGCAGCTCTGAGACAATGATATGGAGTGAAATGTTTTGATTTTCACTTCTTCATATGCTCATTTATTGTGTCTTCAGTTTGATTTTGAATGTGAATAGAAGTATAATTTGTGAATGCTTGTGATTCACCGGACCATGATAGTTGAATTTGATGATTAGAGCGAGCATGGAATGTGATTGTGAGATGATTTAAAAGTTATTGGATTTTATACCAAATTGTGTTAGCGTATTGGTTTTGATTATGTCCTTGGTTTAAGTTTACCCCTAGTTACAAGTTATATTATGAATGAAGGTTTAGGTTGTAACATCCCATTATCTTATGATCAGGGTTAGAACCCTAAGATATAGTATATACAAGATTATTAAGAATTTAGAAGCGTATTTGCATCATATGGCATACACTTATACGTGAATAATATTGTCACTCATGAAAATAATGATACACACATTTATTGACATTTTTCTGGTATAAGTGATTTTAATGTGAATTATGGATTATTTGTCTTAAAAATTAAATTGGTGTGTATTAGAATTAATTTTGCATTTTTTGGTGATATTTTGGAAATTTATAAAAAATTTGGGGTATTTTGGACTATGAAAAATATAAAAATAAAAGATAAATAGAAGTTTGACAAATGGACTAGTAAATGTGTGATAATTGGAGCAATTAGTAAGTGACATTTGGCTGCCATATATAAAGACATGTAGATTGCTTTAGTGAAGAACAAGTGTCACACTTTCATGTGTAACATGTGGCCATTGCAAACCAAGACACCTTGCATTCAAAGAGTTAGGCAAGTGATTAGTCATATTCACCTTTGGAGTTTCTGCAGCTTCCTTTCTCTCTACACTTTGCACTCTCTACACCGAAACTCTTTCTTACTCCACAAACTCCTAGATTTTATTTGAATTTGGATCATCATCACTTGACATCTTGCAAGACGCTGCATCAAAAAAATTAAATTCTGCTATCTTTTATGCTATTGTCTTCTTGGTGTAAAGATATTCAACCTTGATCTTGGAAGTGAAAATCAAGTAAGTCATGCTTTGAGTTTTATGGTAGAGTAAATGACAATTTGATAAGATTTCATGTTTGTAAATTGATTCATTTGTGAGTGGAGTGGATGCATGTATATGTGGTGAAGGAAGAAGAAAATTCGTGATATGATTTACAAGGTGAAGGATTGAGATGATTGGAGTTAAATGAAGAGTAGGGAAATGCAGAAATTGTAATATGTAAATGAATGAATTAGGTTCTGTTTTGGATTGTGAATATTCATGAATTAGTGAATTGTGACTAGAGAATTATGAACTGGAAAAATTAGGTTTTACTGAATCCTCAACTTGAGATAGAGAAATGATAGAACTTTGGCAATGAATTGTGTTGGAGTATGTTATATGCAGTGTTTTATTGAACATACATCTGTATTTTGGACATAACCTGATTTGTGAATATCCAAATTGTATGGATTCTAATTTAGAGTAAACTAGACACATATGGCTACATTTTTCATAAAGGAATTGAAATTGAAATCTGTCCTTAAGAGTCCTGAAATTTGGCTTGAAGTTGAGAATAGTGTTCTATCAAGTTATGACAATAGTCTGTAGTAATTTGATTATAACTTGCACGATACTGAACCAAAATGCATGAATTTAATGTCATTAGAAACTTAGAACATAGATGAATGTTTGATTAGAAAAAAGTGTTGGTTAAATACGTCATTTTCTAGGACATAATGATCATACAAAACTGATCTAAAAATTTTTCCTATGAAAAATTAGAAAAAACTACAGCTTCATATTATATTTAAATGATTATGATCAACAATTTTGTATGATGTGTTTTATGGAAGTTTTGAATTGGATTGAAGGTCAGAATGAAGAGAAATTGAAGTAGGAATGAACATACATAATACATGGCACATACATAAATGTACTTATGAATGATTAATCATATGGAAATGCACTTGAGTAATATATAAATGTATGTGATTACTTATAGAGGAGCACATTGAGCGACCGCTTCCAGACATTGCTGGGACTTCAAGGAAATAAGCTAAAGAGAGCATTTGTGAGTCAACCTAGATGATTTTCCTAGGATTGATTGATTTTGTTTAACTTTCAATTATTGAACTGTTTGTGAGCTGTATATGAATTTCAGGCTTTAAAGGCCCAAGGAGTTTGATGTTCCGGAATGTATTGGAAGTGTTATATTTGCTTTGAAATGTGAAATGATATCTGTCTGCTACTAAACTTTGATTGGTTTTCTGAATACTTAATGAAAATTGAATGCTGGATTGAGGTCCGATGAATATAAGATTTTGTTTATGCATTATGAGTGAATGCTATTCATGGAATATTCAGTTATTTGATGCATTTCATAAAATACATGTTTAGATAAATGTGTTGTGATAAGAGTATCCAGTTTGAAAGAGCTTTAAGCTCAAAATTCTATACGTGGAGCTTTGCTTTGTGATTTCTATTTCTGACTAAGCCTAATGGGCTAGTATCTACATCTATATTTGAAAGGCACTTGGTCACAAAAAATAATAACGAATCTAGAGTCTAGTATCTACATCTATATTTGAAAGGCACTTGGTCACAAAAAATAATAACGAATCTAGAGTCTCATATGCATCTACATCTACATCTACATCTACATCTGCATTTGTATGTTATGATTATAAAATATATGCCTATGAAATCTTTTATGAAGTTGTGAGGTTAAAGTGATATGCCATGAAATGTGATTGATTGGATTGTACAAGTTCTGAAAGAATGTATGTGAAGGGTATGACATTCATTATGTCTCATTGTGATGGAAATTGTTGTGAAATTGGTTGGTTGAATGATATTTGTGTATTTGCCTAGAGTGAGATCATTAATGATGGTTCATTCATTGAGTTCGCAAAACTCATCAAAAATTGCAACGTGGCTTTTTAGGTACGAGATAGGAGACCTAGATTTCTAAAAGTCTCTAGAAGCACATATTAGACTAAGATATGACTCAATGTCTATCAGCTGGCATTTGAAGAGTTATAGTTGTTTTTATGTAATTTACATATGTCATGTAGAACTTGTGTATAAAGGATGTAAATATTGGTTTTAATGACTACAATATAAACTTTTATGAATGAATGAAATGAGGAGTTGAGATTTTTTTTAAATATTGTGTATTCTTATGATGCCATTTAAAAGATTGTGTTTGTGCTAGCATACCACTGTCATAGGATATGTACTTGAATATCCTCTGGATGTTCGGGTATATACTCTACGCTAGTGGGATGCGACAATTTTGGTATCAGAGCATGGTTTGGCATCTATAGGGACATATAAGGACATTTATACATGACAATGAGTGAGAGATTCAGATAGTAATCATAAATATTTTGTTATAGGAGATCAAATTGGAGAGTCAACTAATATAGAGTCTGTAGGATCCAATAGGGAGTCTCTTGTACTTGAATTTACACAAATGCCTTTGAGAATTTCGGAAAGGCGAGAAAGAAGATATGATAAGCTGAGAAAGCAGGAGGCTGTGGACTTCTACGGAAGTATAGACCCTGCTAAGGCAGAAGGGTGGTTAGAGAGAACTAAAAGAGTATTCGATCAGATAGACTGTGAGGCAGATGAAAGATTTGATTATGCGGTCTCACTACTACGAGGTCCAACATATTAGTAGTGGAAGATTGTTCCAGGCAGTAACACCAGACGTTGTAGTTTGACTTGGGAAGATTTTTTGAAGTGTTTCGATAGAATTATATGCCTAAGATTTATCTAGAAAAAAAGATGAAAAGATTTATGGATCTGAAGCAAGGCAAGCTTACAGTGGCAGATTATAAGATAAGATTCATTGAGTTAATATGGTATGAGACTGCATTGACCCTAATTAAGGAAGATAAATGTAGACGGTTTGAGGACGGGTTGAACATGGAGATCAGAATAAGGCTAGCTATTTCTAATTTGAGTAGTTTCACAAACTCATTCAGAATTGAGCAGTTATTAAAAGATGGTTAGGGAGAGTACAGATAGGAGTTTAGAGGGAAGAGACAAGTTGAATCTCAGGCTGATTCTGACATATGCTTCAGTAAATACTAGAACAAATCTCCTCGATTCCAGACTAGATCGAGACAATCAAAGTTTATACTAAGAGGTGGATTTGTTTATACTGGTAGAGGTAGAAGATAAGTGTCAAGAAGGCAGTCACAACAGATGCCTGATTGTGGAAAGTGTGGTAAGAAGCATGGTGGTCAATGTTGGAGGTTGTCAGGAGCTTATTTCCGTTGTGACTCTGTAGAGCATTATATAAGAGATTGTCCCAAGAATTTGGGACCACAGTCCAAATGAGAGGAGGAACAATGACAAAGACAACTGTACATTAGAGTAGAGCTATCAAATTTGTACAAAGAGGTAGAGGTAGAGGTAGAGGTAGAACTCAGTCAGTAGGGCCCAGCGTCAGGACTGAGGTGCAGAGTAACCAGCTATAGTCTCAGGCCAAGGTCTATGCCATTACTAGACAGGAGGTTCTAACTCCCCTGATGTGGTAGCAGGTGTGTTAAATGTTTTTAATTTTGAAGCATTTGCATTGATAGGTTCAAGGTTTACACATTCATTCATCGCATCGCATTTGGCATCTAGGCTGCATTGTAAGAGAGAAATGTTAAATTGTGGTTTAGTGGTGAGTACTCCAGTAGGAATTACTACAGTAATTGGTGAGGTGTGTAAGGGATGCATAGTTTGGATTGATCAGGTAGTGTTAGAAGCTGATTTGATTGTATTGCAATTAAAGGAAACATATATTATTTTAGGCATGGATTGGCTCACTGCTTATAGGATGGTGATAAATTGATATACTAAGGAGGTAGTTGTTGAATCCCTAATCAGTCAAAAGTGGTTTTTTGAGGAGTTAGTTAGGTAGTGCCAGCCTAACTAATTTCATTCATGAGTGATTTAAGATTAATCCGAGGTGGATGTGAGGCTTATTTGGCCCACGTAGTTGATACCTAGAATGACCTAACCATTTAGGATATTACTATTGTTAAGGAATTCCTGGGCATGTTTCCTGCTGAACTACCAGGTTTACGCCCAGAAAGGGAGACGGAGTTTACCATTGACCTTAATCCAGGTACCACTCCTATATCAATTTCTCCATATAGGATGGTATCTGTGAAACTGAAGGAACTGAAGAGGAGTTGTTGGAAAAGGGTTTCATTAGACCTAGTGTGTCACCTTGGGGAACTTTAGTATTGTTTGTAAAAAAAAAGGATGAGACTCTGAGGTTATGTATTGATTATTGGCAATTGAATCGGGTAATAGTTAAGAATAAGTACGCACTACCAAGGATTGATGATTTGATTGATCAAATTATAGGGAGCTCAGATATTCACAAAGTTAGATTTGAGATCGGGATATTATCAGTTGAAAATAACGGAGGCTGATGTACCAAAGAGTGCATTTAGAACAAGATATGGGCATTTTGAGTTTTTAGTGATGCTGTTTTGGTTTGATTAATACCCCATCAGCTTTTATGTCTTTGATGAATAAGGTATTTCAACCTTATTTAGATCACTTTGTGATTGTGTTGATGATATTTTGTTATATTCGAAGTGTAGAGAGGAACATGCAGAACATCTGAGATTGGTTTTACAGATAATAAGGAAGAAATAGTTATATGCCAATTCAGTAAATGCATATTTTGGCTTGATTAAGTAGAATTCTTGGGTCATATTATGTCTGGACAAGGCATACAGGTAGACCCGAAGAAAATAGAAGTAGTGATGAAGTGGGAAGCTCTAAGAAATGTGAATAAGATTTGGAGTTTATTAAGATTAGCTAGTTATTACAGAAGGATTGTCGAGGGTGATCTCAGCCCCTTTGACAAAGCTTCTAAGAAAGAATGTACCTTTTACATGGAATGATGATTGTTAGAGAAGTTTTGAGGAGCTAAAGCATCGGTTAACTACAACACTGGTGTTAGCTATTCCATCTAGATCTAGAAAATATGTTATGTATAGTGATGCTTCTTTGTGAGGGTTTAGCATGTGTACTGATGCAGTATAACAGAATAATAGCATATGCATCAGGATAGTTGAGGTTTCACGAGATGAACTACCCAGAATATGATTTACAGCTTACAGCAGTAGTCTTTGCTCTAAAAATATGGAGACATTATTTATATGTAGAGACATTCTAGATATACAATGATAATAAAAGTTTGAAATATTTGTTGAGTCAGAAAGAGTTGAATATGAGATAGAGGTGGTGGATAGAGTTGTTGAAAGATTATGATTGTACAATTGAGTATCATCCTAGCAAAGCTAATGTGGTAGCTGTTGCATTAAGCAATAAACCAATAGCAATGTGGCTCAAATACAATTATCGAGGTTGCCTAACCTCGTTTAATTAAGAGCATTGAATGTTGAATTGAAATTGGGGTAAGATTAGTCATTCATAGCTACATTGAAACTTAGACTAGTATTACATGAATGAATTAGCAAAACTCAAGATAAAGGACCCGAGTTAGTGAAGTTAATTCAGAAGTTGAAAGTAAATCTAGATTCTAAGTTTGAAATGGGAGATGATACTCTGTGGTTGAAGCGGAGATTGTGTGTACCCGATGTAGATAATCTGAGAAAGGAAATCCTAGAGGAAGCACATGTAGCGGCTTATGCCATGCATCCTGGTACTACCAAGATGTATAATACACTAAAGCAACATTTTTAGTGGCTAGGGATAAAGAAACAAGTACTAGATTATGTGGCTAAGTGTTTGATTTGTCAGCAGATTAAGGTTGAACATTAGGCTTTAGCTAGGAAGCTTTATTCGTTACCTATTCCAGAGTAAAAATGGGAACGAATCATAATGGATTTCATTATAGGATTGCCTAAGACTCTGAGGCAAAATGATGCCATATAGGTTATAGTGGATCGATTGACTAAGTCAGCCCATTTCTTACCAGTGAGAGAGAATAGCTCATTAGACCAGTTGGCACGGAAGTATGTGCATGAAATGGTTAGACTACATGGGGTTTTGATGTCTACATTATCAGACAGGGATCCCATATTGTTTTGAGATTTTGGAAGAGCCTACAGTAAACCATGGGTATGAAACTTCAGCACTACATTTCATCCTCAAACAGATGGGCAACGTGAAAGAATATCGAGACTATTGAAGATATGCTTAGAGCATGTGTAGTGAAGTTTCAAGGAGCTTGGGATCAGTACATAGCTTTGATTGAATTTGCTTACAACAACCACTATCACAGTAGTATAGGAAGGGCACCTTATGAGGCATTGTATGGCTAAAAATGTCGATCACCTTTATATTGGGATGAAGAAGGTTTGAGAATGATAAAAGGCCCAGAATTGATACAGGATACTGTAGATAAGGTGAAATTGATCAGAAATAGAATTTAAGCAGCTCAAGATAGACAGAAGAGCTATGTGGATTAGCGTCGGAGGGATATGGAATACATTGTAGGGGACAAAGTATTTCTGAGAGTCTCGCCTTAGCGAGGGGTGTTAAGATTTGGCAAGAAGGGCAAGTTGAGTCCTAGGTACATTGGTCCTTATGAGACCATTAAAAGGATAGGACCATTGACGTACAGATTAGCCCTACCGAGTGAATTGTCTCAGATACACAATGTATTTCATGTTAGAATGTTTAGGAGGTATAGATTTGACCCAATGCATGTATTACCAGCTCAAGGGATTGAAGTTACTAGTAATTTGAGTTACGTTGACAAGCCAATCAAGATAGTGAGATATCAGACAAAACAGTAGAGAAATCGAGAAATTCCATTGGTGAAAGTCCAGTGGAAAAATCACTTGAGAGAAGAAGCAACTTAGGAAACAAAAGACCATATGAGAAAGCAATATCCCCACCCGTTTCATCAATCAGGTAAGAATTTCGAAGACAAAATTTCTTAAAGAGGGTAGAATTGTAACATCTCGTTATCCTATAATTAGGGTTAGAACCCTAAGATGTAGTATATGCGAGATTATTGAGAATTTAGAAGCACATTTATGCATCATATGACATATACTTATACTTGAATAATGTTGTCACTCTTGAAAATAATTGTACATGCATTCATTGACATTTTCCAAATATAAGTGATTTTAATGTGATTAAAAAGTGAATTATGGATCATTTGTCTTAAAAATTAAATTGGTATGTATTAGAATTAATTTTGCATTTTTTTGGTGATATTTCAGATATTTTGGAAATTTATCAAAAAACTGGGTTTTTTTGGATTAGGAAAAATGTAGAAATAAAAGATAAATAGAAGTGTGACAAATGAACTAGTAAATGTGTGACAATTGGAGCAATTAGTAAGAGACATTTGGCTACCTTATATGAAGACATGTAGGTTGCTTTAGTGAAGAATAAGTGTCACACTTTCATGTGTGACATGTGGCCATTGCAAACCAAGACACCTTGCATTCAAAGAGTTAGGCAAGTGATGAGTCATCTTCGACTTTGGAGTTTCTACAGCTTCCTTTCTCTCTACACTTTGCACTCTCTACACCGAAACTCTTCCTTACTCCCACAAACTCCTGGATTTTATTTGAATTTGGATCATCATCACTTGACATCTTGCAAGATGCTGCATCAAAAAAGTTAAAATTTTCTATCTTTTATGCTATTGTCTTCTTGGTGTAAAGATATTCAACCTTGATCTTGGAAGTGAAAATCAAGTAGGTCATGCTTTGAGTTTTGTGGTAGTGTAAATGAAAATTTGATAAGATTTCATGTTTATAAATTGATTCATTTGTGAATGGAGTGCATGCATATGTATGTGGTGAAGGAAGAAGAAAATTCGTGATATGATTTACAAGGTGAATGATTGTGATGATTGGAGTTAAATGGAGTAGGGAAATGCAGAAATTGTAATATGTAAAAGAATGAATTAGGATCTGTTTTGGGTTGTGAATATTCATGAATTAGTTAATTGTGACTAGAGAATTTTGAACTGGAAGAAATAGGTTTTACTGAATCATCAACTTGAGATAGAGAAATGATAGAACTTTGGCAATGAATTGTGCTAGAGTATGTTATATATAGTGTTTTGCTGAACATACATCTGCATTTTGGACATAACTTGATCTGTGAATATCCAAATTAGATGGATTTTAATTTAGAGTAAACTAGAAACATATGGATACATTTTCCATGGAGGAATCGAAATTGAAATATGTCCTTAAGAGTCTTGAAATTTGACTTGACGTTGAAAATTGTGTTTTGTCAAGTTATGAGAATAGTTTGTAGTAATTTGATTGTAAATTACACGATACTGAACCAAAATGCATAAATTTGATGTCATTAGAAACTTAGGAATAGATGAACATTTTATTAGAAGAAAGTGTTGGTTAAATACCTCATTTGCTAGGTCATAATGATCATACAAAAAAAAATTCTTATGAAAAATTGTAAAAAACTACAACTTGATGTTATGTTTAAATGATTACGATCAACAATTTTGTATGATGTGTTTGGTAGAAGTTTTGAATTGGAATGAGGGTTAGAATGAAGAGAAATTGAAGTAGGAATGATAAGATACGCATAGATGTGTTAGATATTTACGTGTAGGAATAGGAAATTTGAAAATTGACCCATAAAGGTCCGTTGGGTGGACTTCATGTCCACTGGGCAGACATTCTCTGGAATTTCAATGTTCTAGCCTTGTTCATGTCCCTCTGGAGGGACATATATGTTCTCTGGGGGGATATTCTCGGGAAAGTCTTATAAATGTGGAAATTTGACCCTTTAAATCGTAAAATTTGTCTTTGGGGCCTTCATAGAAGTTGCAGAACTCGAAGTTTTTTTCAAAACCATACTTGAATGACCTTTATCCGACATCTATAGTGAAAGTTATGGCTATTGTCACAAATGATGTACATATATGAATTTGTTGACTTGTCAATGCTTACATGTAATGTAATTAGATTTGAATAGGATCTTGAATGAGCCTAGTGGTTGATGAATGAGATGATTAAAGTAAGTAAAGTGTATTAGGTATTAAAGAATGATTGGAAGATGTTGGTAATTGATTATGAGACGCGTATTAAGGAAATGTACCCGAGATTGTCATTGAACAAACATAATACATGACACATACATAAATGTACTTATGACTGATTAATCATATGGAAATGCACTTGAGTAATATATAAATGTATGTGATTACTTACAGAGGAGCACGTTGAGCGGCCGCTTCCAGACATTGCCGGGACTTCAAGGCAATAAGTTAAAAAGAGCATTTGTGAGTCAACTTAGATGATCTTCCTAGGATTGGTTGATTTTGTTTAACTCCCAATTATTGAACTATTTGTGATTTGTATATGAATCTTGAACTTTAAAGGTCCGAGGATTTTGATATTCGGGAATCTATTGGAAGTGTTCTATTTGCATCTGAAATGTGAAATGATGTCTGTTTGCTACTAAACTCTGATTGATTTTCTAAACACTCAACAAAAGTTGAATGCCGGACTGAGGTCCGATGAATATAAGATTCGGTCTATGCATCACGAGTGAATGCTATTTGTGGCATATTCTGTTATTTAATGCATTTCATAAAATGCATGTTCAGATAAAGACGTTGTGATCAGAGTATCCAGTTTGAAAGAGCTTTAAGCTCAAAATTCTACACGTAGAGCTTTGCTCCGTGATTTCTATTTCTGACTGAGCCCAATGGGCCAATATCTGTATATGTATTTGAAAGGCACTTGGTCACAACAAATAATAACGAATCTGGGGTCTCATATGCATCTACATTTGTAAATTATGATTATGAAATACATCCCTATGAAATCTTTTCTAAAGTTGTGATGTTAAAGTGATATGCCATGAAATATGATTGATTGGATTGTACAAGTTTTGAAAGAATGCATCTGAAGTGTATGACATTCATTATGTCTCATTGTGATGGAAATTTTTTGTGAAATTGGTTGGTTGAATGATATTTGTGTATTTTCTTAGAGTGAGATCATTAATGGTAGTTCACTTATTGAGTTCACAAAACTCATCGAAAATTATAACGTGACTTTTTAGGTATGAGACAGGAGACCTAGATTTTTAAAAGTCTCTAGAACCACATTTTGGACTAAGATATGGCTCAAAGGTCTGTCAGCTGGCATTTAAGGAGTTATAGCGATTTTTATGTAGTTTACATATGTCATCTAGAACTTGTGTATAAAGGATGTAAATATTGGTTTTAGTGACTACAATGTAAACTTTTATGAATGAATTAAATGAGAAGTTGAGATTTTTTTAAATATTATGTATTCTTATTGTAACATCCCACTATCATAGGGTACATACCCAAACTTCCAAGAATATTCAGGTACATATCCTACGATAATGGTATGTTAGAGCAAAACAGATCCAACTTACACATGGC
>JAOSBN010000178.1:41503410-41517644 GCA_027563595.1 Erythroxylum suave | reverse complement strand
TTTTTGGATTGGGCTAATTGACATTTTGTCTTGTAAGTGAAACTGTTTCTGATTAAAAATGGGCCCAAATTTGTGATTAAAAAAAATATTTACTCATACCGACTTTTGATTGTTAGTGCTTTAGCACACAACCCTTGCGAGGTACGGACTCGGATATCACCATCGATGTCGGGTTCGGGTCTTGCAGAAGTGGGGTGCTACAAAACCAATATAGTACTATTTAGTGCCTACTCCCATCGTTCATGTCAAAAGAGTTGTTGGATAAATTCCACTACCTTTGGGCCCTCTGTACCCCATTGGGTCTGATAAACTTGGGCCGGTAATCCATCTAGACTCAGAGCTTTATTGGGATTCATGTCAAATACCGTCGTTTTAACTTCCTCCGCATGGATGGGGGCATCTAGTGCAGTGAGTTGATCTGGGGAGAGCAAAGGAAATGCTCCGATGAGGGGAAGCTGCAGAGAGGAGCACTCGGTATTGGTATACAACTCTTCAAATAGTGGCGCACCAGGTTGTGTAATCTCAGTGTATCCGAGATCATATTTAGATTAGTGTCCCGGAGTTGGCCAATTCGCAAATTTTTCCTTTTTGCCATAGTAATGTTATGATAATACTTTGTGTTGCGATCTACTTGCGCCATCCAGACACACCTGGCTTTCTGATGCCAGAAGAGCTCCTCCTCGCTCAAGTCCTGCAATAAGTCGACATTAAGCTTGTCTTCCAAAGCCAATAGGGATTCGGAGTCATCATGGGTCAACGCCCGCTGAATGCCAGCTAACCTAGCTAACAATCTTTTTTCCGATGGAAAATATGGCCGAACACGTCCTTATTCCACCGCGAGAGTTGGTGAGAGAATTCCAATAACGATTGACAAAACGTCTCAGAATGAGGAAGCCAATGTCAGAGACTATATTTGCAAAATCATTGTGGGCCAGCCACGCTGCTTGGAAAGAGAAACGAGGGGACCTAGGTTCACTGTGTGTCGAATTGTCCAGTTGTAGGAACAAAGGTCTGTCGTCAGAGCCTAGATAAGGAAGGTGGTGGTTTTCCCCATGCGGGTATTGTAATAGCCACAACGAGGATGCTAAAACCTGATCTAGATGAGCTTGAATAGGTCCCCTTCGCCAGGTAAATTTTGAATCGATATAACCCAGGTCATGAAGACCACACGTGTGAACCCAGTCCTTGAAATAGGGGTTAATGACCGGAGCAGTAGGGGAATTGCCCCATTTTTCCGTAATTTCCAGTTTCGCATTAACATCGCCACCTATAATCTAAGGCTGGTGGTTGTTACGCCCGATCCACCTTAAATGAGCCCAAAGGGAAGTTTGTTGTGAGGGATGCGGGCTGGCATAAACTATCGTAAACTTAAAGGAAGATGAGTCATAGGTGATCTGAGTATGAATGAATTGTTTATGCGCATACAGCACCGAGACATCAAACTCGATCTTCCACATAATCCAGATGCCACGGGCATAACCAACTGCCTCCACTCGAAATGAAAAGTCATATCCGAGTTTCATGATTACTTTGTGGGCCTTCCTACCACTCATTCGGGTTTCCACGAGTACCAGAATCTTGGGTTTGTAATGACTGAGATTTTGTCACAATATGTTGAGAAAACGTGCTCCACCTGCTCCCTGACAATTCCATATGAGTATCGACATAAATTTAATGCGGAAAAATGGATAAGGCTGCCCTTTCGGTCTTTGTGGGTTCAGATATGTCAAAATGTGCTTCTCCCATACTGTCTGCCGGGGTCGCTGTCATCTCCACTTCTATTGTAACTGGGCCGAGGAGGTCCTCCTCCATAGTTGTCTCCCCTCCCAACGTGTCAAGGGGTTTAGGAGGTTGGTGAAGACCTACGTCACACCTGGTGTCCACCCCAGTTTTCACTCCTTCCATGCTTTGTATTTCTACCCTGGAGGCCCTGGGTTCCGGCTGCGAACGCAAAAGGTCATTGTTGGAGGTCAGGACCACTGCTATGTGTTTGTCCTGACCATTGGGTTGTAAGTGGATTGTGCTTGGGCCAGGCAGTGTTTGATCTCCCCCAGGAGGCTTGAGCCAGGCAGTGTTTGTCCAACGCGTTAAGACGCATCGTCGTACGTTGATGAGTACCTGCGGTGTGGCGAACTGGTTAGGGGTGTTCTTGGGACAGGACCATTTCACTCAAACGGTCGGATTCTGACAATATCTAAAAACGCGATCCTTCGGTGCGATGTGCTGTACGGGCAGGTCGTGTAGCCGATTGTGTCAAGTGGGTGGAGGCGAGACGTTGTGATCTCCTTGGTACTTGGACCCAAGGTCCGGGTCCGGTGCTAACCGTAGCTAGGCCGTCTGACACGTTCCCGATGGTGATGCCATCTTCTTCTGGTGATCTGTTGCTGGGGTTGTGGTATCCAAAGCTATCCCTGGAGTCACTGGAGTGCCCTGCGGACAGAGGCCGACGATGTGGCCAACAACACCGCACTGACTGCAAATCGACGGTAATCCTTCGTACTCGATGATTAAGGACTCATCATCCAATTCGACCCCAGATCTAAGTGGTTTACCTAAATCTATGTCTACTGCTACGCGGGTGTACTTGCCCCACTGCATGTGTCTGGTTGCGTCGTCGATTTTGATAGTTTGTCCAACTAGGTTTCCCAGAGCGAATAAGATGGAAGGGTGATACCTTGCAATTGGAAGGTCTGGAAATCGAATCCATACCACTGCACGGGAGGCAGTGCCTTGTGACGGACGGAATGTCGGGAGCCAACATTGAACCGAGAGGACGTAACCATATATAACCCATGGTCCTTTTGTAAGTGCATTTAGGAAGTCTTCTTCCTCGACGAAGTTAACAAGGTAGTAGTCGCAGTCGAGATCAACCACCTTCATCGGTCCTACGGGTTGCCACAGTGCATGCAGTCACCCGCTGAGGACCCTGCATACAATTCTCCGACCTAGCAACTTGATCACTACGGCATGTTCCCATTGTTTGTCCAAGCGGGATTTGAAGGTATGAGATAGTTCGATACCTCCACCATTGTTGTCCTCTATGATTGTGATGTCGCCTTCTTCTGTTTCGACTGGCTCCTCCTCGGGCCAGCTCATGAAGTCCGTCAATGGAGTCTCAACCGGAGGTCCCATGACTACAGCACTGTAAGACATTGGCTGAGAAGGGGGAGGATCTTCCTCCCTGTCGCGGAGACACCCTTTCTTGGTAGATGGCCCTCTTGTTCCGAGGATGGTGATTCAGTTCTTCCTACTTCAGAGCGTTTTGTGATATCCATGGTTTGCACTTTTTATATTCCTCTTATTCTTCCTTCTTAAACATTGACAGAGTTGCTCTTTTTCTTAAGTGAAATTCCTCCAAACCAGCCAGTCGGTGTTACCACCAGCGGACACATATTTCAAGTTGATTATGTCAACCTAGAAATCTTATTTACCTAAAAAAACTCAGATTATTTTCATCCGTATATCTACTTCGCATTGTAAATTTTTCCTTTCACTTGTTTCTTAGCATCTCTTTTTCCTAAATAGTACATCTATTATGATAAGTTATACACATCTTCATAGAAATTACGAGTTGCATTATTGTAACAAGTGAAAATCTTGCTGCTGTGCAGGGTTTGAAGAAGTTAATTAGTAAGCAAGATTATTACTGATAAATTATGAGTGATACTACTATTTCTTAAGAATAGTATGATCATTCCAAGCAAAATATACATAGTTAAGACATTGGACATATCTCTTAATTCAAGTTGGAATGATAATACTTGAAAAAAAAAAAAAAACCTTGGATGCATACAAATCCCTCTCTGCCTGCACTGCACTCAATTACTGACTTAAGGAATAAATCAGTAGAAGAAACAAAAAAGAAAAAGAAATCGCACCTGCTACAATTAAAGTGTCTAAGTTCTATTTAGTAAAGACAAAGTATCCAGATAATCAGCTGCATAGGCATTTATAGCAGAATCGATAGTAAGGAGTTTGGATCTAGTTTCGGGTTCATACAAGACCAATTTTTTTTCAAGTTTCAACCCCAGAACCTTTCTGATGTTTATCAATCCATAAACACTTCCAATATTGTCCATGCTGATGTTATAGAATCTACTCCAAGACTCTGTCACGCCATACTCCTTCATCACCCAAATTTCAACACGCGTACTCCAGTATTCCACTAAAGAAAGCAACTCTCCAAGAACCAACATTGACGTACTTAGTCGTCTATGAAGTGGATCAAGAGCACGAGTTAGATAACCTTCAGGCAGCTCCATATCGTCAAATAGCTCGTTGGTCACTTGAAACAAAACCACTCTATTACACCATCTGTTGTCTGTTGATCCAACCTTTGAATATCCAAACCAATGCAGATTTCCATTTAAGAAACTAGGGGCTCGACTGTTTATATGTACTGGAGCAGTGGCAATAGACCTCCAAGAGTTTCTGTTTAGCTCATAGAGCTGTACCCTCTTTGGTGCTTGTCTGTCACCATTAGCTTGGACTAATGTAATGATCTTGTAATCACTGGTTTTGATGTCAAACCAAAATCCCATTCTGTAGTGTTCTGCTGAGTTATCTACTTCAGTAAAAGGAATAGTGAGGGACTTTCTTATGGCAGGGTTCCACAAGGTAACTTTGTCGTGACCGATATAATGCATGCATATCACCCCATTGCATGAACCCAAACATTCCACGTAGTTCGTACTTATTGATCTGTCATGAAACTTATGTTTAAACTTTTGATCTAGAACAAGTAACTCATCTATCTCATGGTATAACGTGTGGTTTCCTCTTGTGGGTTCAAACGATGGGAAGGTTCCTAACACCAACTTGGGGTTGTTGGTTGTGTTCTTGTTGGCAAGAGCTGCTTTGATGTGCAAGGATATGAAGCTGGGGCTCGTAATAAAAGCGTTACATGACTTAGAGATGCACCTGAATCGTAGAACACTTTTGGCTGGTGCTTTTGACAGAATAGCTTCCAAGATATGTACTGGAATGAAACGAATTGGTGACTCTTCCATGTTTTTTCTTCTTCTTCCTCCCGTGTGATCAGTACGCTCAACGAGGACAACAGCAGCCGATTTGCTTGCCCCGAATATACTCCTAAACTTTACATGGGGAATTTTAACTTGAAGGATTAAGTGGATACTGAAATATGATGTTTGACGAGAACTTCTAATTCAGTAGAAATTGTTTATTAAGATAGGTTAGATACTGAAATATGATGTTTGATGAGAACTTCTGATTCAACAGAAATTGTTTATTAAGATTGGTAACACGTTCTTATCCATAGGAGAAAGAGTTTCTGTTTGTTTACTATTCGTCTTTTAAAAGGAATGGATCGGAGACTTACTAGAGATAGGATTTGATATTTGTATTCACCTGAACTATGTCGTATATTGTATACAACAGTAATAGATTTCGGCAGAGAAGTAGAAAAGATAAATGTTTTAAAAACTAACCGAATCGGAAAAAAAAAAACAAGTTTAAGATTTAAATATTCAAGTGATATAAAATTGGTATATAATAAATAAAAGTTAAAATTATAAAAATAAATAAATATATAATATTTTATTGAAGTAAAAAAACACACTAATAATACCAATTAATATATAATAAATCTAATAATTTAAACTAAGATTGAATATAACATAACATTTAAAATAAAAATTGTATTTTTGTATTATCATTTATTTTAAAGACTCATAAAATTTGAATATGTTCAAAGAAAGTCGATAGATGGAATTCTAATTTTATTTTAACTTTTTTTAATGTCCTTTAAATATACTTCTTTGTCTTTTAATATTATTTTTAAAATATTCTTAAATCATCCTAATTAAATTTATTTATATATAATAATTAATAATTCAACTTATTAAACAAATTCATGATAAAAATCACAATTAGTTTTAAACAATAAAATTTTTAATTAAAGTATAAAGAGATAAATAAAGAATTTAAATTTTGACAAATACAATTTATTAGTGAGATTAAATAAATTTAGTATTTTTAAGAATAAAATAGTTATTTTTTATTAATAATAAATCAAATAAATAAGGAGTATAAATTTAAAATATATATAATTTATTAGATTGCACGAGAGATTGAAAAGAAAAAAAAATTAATCTAAAATTTGAAAAGAATAAGAATGGTAAAATTGGCTCAATCTCACCTATCTTTGACCCAATTGATCAAATCTCAGGCATTGCTATGGGCCAAAATTGTTGGCCTGATTAGGCCATGGGCCGGCTCATTGCATTGCCATCATTAGAGAGGAAACGATCGTTAAAAATCTTAACTTTTGTACAAATCTTCATTTGCATTGAAGAATATCGGTTGAAGCGTTGGGCCCCACATGCTGGGCAGATTCTCACTTTTGTTGCTTCTGGGCCGGTTTTTCGATTTTTTAATACACGCCAGGCCGGTTTTTCTTCACGTGAATTATAAAGATAAATAGGATCGAAAATTAGACTGGTTAGGTATTTATTTTAGTTAATTCTTTCCATCTAATCTAATTTTAAAATTATTGGAAAAAAGAGAAGGTAGATAAGGTTTAACTCTTAAGAATGATAAGAATTATTAAAATGTTTAATTTGTTTAATTCAAGGCAAAAAAATAAATATTAATTAGTTTCACTTCTATTTATGTCTACAATTTGTATTTTCATGTCATAATTTTTATTTTTGTTTCCTTTAAAAATAATGTTTGGGATTTCTTCAATTTAGTGTCAAACGTTTTAAATTTTATAATTTAGTAATTAAACTTTTAAAACTCATATAAATCATATCAAAAAACTGTTTTTATTAATGTGACGTGTTCAATAAATATCACGTAGATATCCATCTATTAGCTACATTAGCAAGATCAACGTTGACCTGATTTATACAAATTTTAAAAGATTAATCACTAAATTAAAAATTTTAAAAAGTTTGGTATTAAATTGAAAAATCCCTATAAGTTAGACACTTTTAAATTGTTATCTCTTAATGTTAATATAATTAATGCTTTTCTTAATGATAAAAACAAATAAATTAAATACTAGCTTAAGATAATTTAATTTATTAATTATTTTAGTGATTAATATATTATTGTCATATGTATCACATAATATTTTTAATTGTTAATATATTTTAAATAATTTTAATCTAAGTCAACAAAAAATTTTGTTACAGATATAAATTAAATGATATTATTTAATTTTAGTAGTACATTTATTATATTTTTAAAAATGAATACTAAATAAATAGATAATAAAAGTTAGTGTAATTTTAAAGAAAATATTATTTATTAGAATATATAACAGATTATTTCTTTAAATATTATTTTTTAAAAATATTTAATCTAAAAAGAGATATGTTTATATTTTAATTTTTGATAAGCTTTATTTAATTAACGACGACAACCATAATGTATTTTGAAAAAATCACTTCTTATAACTTCCACAAATTATAAGAAGTGATGAAAGGTTTCAACTTAATTAGGATTAAAGTTTGCATAACAAAATCAAAAGGAAGTAAAATTGGACAAATAATTACTCCTCTTTGACATGATATCATTCGGGTGGCAAAAAGAACAATTCTTGCATAAATCCAGTTTATGATTAAGGCCGTCATAAGTTAAATTCAAGTATCTTCACAAGCTATATTAATAGTTATATGCAATTTCATTTGTATCAAAGTTGCTCCAGTTACTAGCTCCATAACCAGACCATTATGACCTACATACTTGAAATTAGTAACAAAAGCACAGCAATCTCATTCGGTTGTAATATAAGGGTTTAATGGAATTTCCATCTCCATGTTGTACACATTGAGATAATGCATAACATACAAGGATGAGTGAGCACAGAAGCCAAGTTATGTTGACAACTTTTTTATTTAGGTAAACAGAGTATTCTGAATTTCTGAGAGATCCCATTCCCACGTCTTGAAGAAAGTTGACAGCTGATTACTGTAGGTTTTGATTAGCAGGCATGAACTTGAGCGATATGCTATTCACACAATGACGTTCATCGGTGGGTGTACCAAACCCTTCACCTTTAAATACATGCCCCAGGTGTCCACCACAAGCCGCACAAGTAATTTCAACCCTCCTACCATCAGGGTCCGGCTGACAACAAAACATGCTCAATTTTGTCAAAATTTTTCACATAAACATGTTCATTTAGTAGTTCATAGCCTACTAAACCACAAATCAGAACTAGTACAAAAGAGCAAGACTCACGTTGTGATTTATGGCTCCGGGAAGACCCTCATAGAAAGCTGGCCAACCACAACCCGATTTGAATTTGGTTGTGGACCTATATAGAGGAGTCCGACATCCCGCACAATTGTAGACACCCTCTTCGTAAAACTTGTCATACTCTCCCGTGCCAGGGTACCTGCATACACCAAACAATGCAAGGACAAATCCACAACATAAAAACCAGTCTCATTCAGCTTACAGAGATTTGCAGGACCACTAAAGCACTGTCACAATGGATATATCTTAAGTTGTTGGACTTTTTGGAATCAAGGCAGAGAAAAGGAAATGAAGAATCTTAAAAATTTCCAACAGCCAATTTCAAACTTGATGCAATTGGAAACATTATGAGCTGTCCCAAAAACTATCAAGTCAATGACAGCTTGAAACAGTTGATTCTAGCAGCTGGGAACCATACTCCGAGAACACTCTTATGCCCATGAGCTTCTGCATGCAGCAGTTTCCTACTTGCCTCTACAACGGGTCAGTATCTGTTCCTGTCCCCATTAGTAAGGGTGTTTGTAAGGTTTTATTTTAACCATAGAATCATTGTTAGAATTTTCAAATGGAATAAACTGGAAGCCTTACCCCGGTAGTATTCGTTTCATTCTTATATTATATGTCACACATTGGCAATTGTAGATCGTATAAATTTTGAACATTGGCTACTCATCAATCAAGTCAGTTATTACATTCTCTACTCACTATTCTTCAGAGCTTATGCTTTTGTTAGAGGCTTTCCCCTGCTTTACACACCTCTAGCATGCTGCAGTTCCCCTTCAAAACTGTCTCATCAGAAAGGCACTAACTAGCAACCAATCGTCTGATATATAATGCACGTACAAAGTATTTTCTTATACCTTAAACCTAAGTGAAACATCTACGTGACAGAACAATATTAAATACATGTGGCTTTAATATTAAAGATCTGAAACCATTAAGTAGCAAAGCGACTGCCCTTTGTAAATTCTTTTTCCTAATGTTTTCATGTCTTATACTCCCCTCCTAGTTGCCTCTAGCAACCATTTCAGTCAATTATATATCATCTAAAGGCAACGGTTAAATACAAATCACCAAATCGATGCAAAATAAATGATGCCACAAAATCAACATTTAGCAACTATTGCTTAGCTACAACAAACAGCTTCTTATCCAAAAGGTAATTGCTTGATGATATTTGTTGAACTAGTCTCAACTAGCAGATTGGCCAAGGCTTTGTTAGAAAATTCAAACCATCCTTCATTATGAATAATTATGTAATTATGACAAAAGGTAAGATTGTGATGGAGAAAAATATCTGGTGATGATGTGGACATTTATGGATGAATTTAGAAGCTTATGGATAAGGATGAGTTAACATGCTTGGTAAAAAAGCATGACATGAGTAAAAAAAGTGGCCAAATTAAAATTGAAGTTGTTTAAAGAAGTGGCCAAATTGAAATTAAAATTGTTTAAAGAAGTGGCAAAATTGGAATTGAAATTGTTTAGCGTATGTGCTCTTATATATTCATGAGAAAAAGAAGAGAGTTACGTGTGTATAAAAAAGTGAAAAAAGAATATTTAAAACAGAAGTGTCTTGAGAGCTGTAACTCTTAGTGAGAAAGAAATATTAAGTAACAAAAATGCAGTAGCAGTTAGAGAAAATATTTGCATTTTGTGTGTGTCTTTTTGTACTCATAAACTTTATCATCAATACAAATACATATTTTGTGAAAAATCTTTTATTTTAAAAGCCCATCAAAGCTTCCAACAAGTGGTATCAGAGCAAGGTTCGTTTGTTCGTGAATTGGTGAAGCGATGGCCAATATGATCCAGCCTCAAGTTTCGAAATTGACAAAGACAAATTATGCAAATTGGAGCATCCAGATGAGAGTAATGCTTGGTTCCAATGATTTATGGGATATTGTCGATGATGGATATACTGAGCCTGTAGATGCAGCTGTCAAAGCAGCCTTATCGGATGCTGAGAAAAAGACGTTGAAAGAAAACCAAAAGAAAGACAAAAAGTCGTTGTTCTTTATCTTTCTAGGTGTTGACAAATCCACGTTCAAGAAAATCTCACATGCAAAGACTTCAAAGAAAGCATGGGAGATTTTGCAAAAGTATTTCTTGTCGGAAGCTTTGATGGGCTCTTAAAATAAAAGATCTTTCACAAAATATGTAATTGTATTGATGACAAAATTTATGAGTACAAAAAGACACACACAAAATACAAATATTTTTCTCTCTAAGTGCTATTGCACTTTTGTCTCTAAATATTTCTTTCTCACTAAGAGCTACAATTCTTAAGACACTTCTGTTTCAAATACTCTTTTCACTTTTTTACACACACGTAACTCTCTTCTTTTTCTCATGAATATAAGAGCAAATATATATAGGCATGCTAAACAACTTCGATTCCAATTTTGCCACTTCTTTAAACAACTTCAATTTCAATTTGGTCATTTCTTTAAACAACTTCAATTTCAATTTAGTCACTTCTTTGACTCATGTCATGCTTTTTTACCAAGCTTGTTAACTCATCCTTATTCATGAGCTTCTAAATTCATCCATAAATGTCCACATCATCACTAGATATTTTTCTCCATCCCAATCTTCTCTTTTGTCATAATTACATAATTATTCATAATAAAGGAGCATTTGTATTTTCTAACATTCCCCCTCAAACCTAACTTCTCATGCCAAGCATTCTCTTAGTCTACAGAAAACTTCATTATTTAATGGCTTTGTAAAAATATCTGCTAATTGCTCTTCTGTTCTGCAATAAGTCAATTCCACAACTTTGTTCTTTACTTGCTCCCTGATAAAGTGGTATTTAATATGTTTGCTTCGACTGTGTGACACTGGACTCTTTCCAAGCAATATAGCAGACTTATTGTCAACATATATTGTCGTTGGACCTTTTTGTTCATGGTCTAACTCATTTAAAATATACCTCAACTGTTGGATCCCGTTTTTAGGATTTTTATATTTTTATTTTCTTTATTTTATTAAATTATCAAGCATGAAAATAAATTAGAATTTATGAATTAGAAATTTTTGGAGTCTAATATGGTATATTCTGAATTTTATATTGTGGTATGAATTTAAAAAAAGAATTAAAATAAAGTGAAAGAGTTAGTAGGAATTTCTTTTATAAGAAAGGATAAATTGTTAAAAACAAAAAAAAGGTTGTCTTAAATGAATAAGACAAAAGAAGAAGCAGTCGTGAGTGTGTAGGAAAAAAGATAGAAGGAAGAGTTTCAGCTAAGTTTTTTCTTATTAGGTACACTTTATTACTCTTTAGTTTTGATAGAAGAAAGAAGTAGGTTTTATGTGAAGAAAATGATAAAGAAAGTAGAGAAACTAGATTTTTATATGATGAAGATGAAGAAAGAAAGAAGAAGAATAAAATGATGATATTAAATCTTAGTTTTCTAGTTAGATAAAATCAAAAAGAGATTAAGTGTAAGCTTATTCATAGATAACTAGGTTTAAGGAAAGCTTTATGTGTGTGTGATTAAATGAAATATATTTGTTCTTAGGAAATCAAGAATATCGACGTCAAGAGTAAGGAGAAGAGCAAGCTTGACTCTTGCAAATATCAAGTTAAATAGATGGGTAATATGTTTATAGTTTGTGATGATGAGTTAAAGTTTATGTCTATGTATGATGAATATATTTGTTTTATTCATTGTATATCATGTTGCTTTGTGAAAATTCTGTGACTTTGTGTCAATCAAAAATAGAAGATTTAAGACGCATGAAAGCATGAATATATTATGGAATGTATGAGCATTGAAAAACCTGTTATGTAGGCAAGAGAAAAATTCGTTTCGTTTGTCTCGTACACGATGACTTATAAACATATTACCCACCTATTGAACTTGATATTTCCAAGAGTCAAGCTTGTTCTTCTCCTTACTCTTGACGTCGATATTTTTGATTCCCTAAGAACAAACATATTTTATTTAATCACATACACATAAAGCTTTCCTTAAACCCAGCTATCCATAAATAAGCTTATACTTAATCTCTTCTCGATTTTATCTAACTAGAAAACTAAGATCTAACATCAACCTCTTATTCTTCTTCTTTCTTTCCTCATCTTCATCATATAAAAACCTAGTTTCTCCATTTCCTTCATCATTTTCTTCACATAAAACCTACTTCTTTCTACTTCTTTCTTCTATCAAAACTAAAGAGTAATAAGGTTTACCTAACAAGAAAAAATTTAACTAAAACTCTTCCTTCTATCTTTTTACCTACACACTCACAACTCCTTCTTCTTTTGTCTTATTCATTTAAGACAACATTTTTTTTTACCAATTTACCCTTCCTTATAAAAGAAATTTCTACTAATTCCTTCACTTTATTTTAATTCTTTCATTTAATTCATACCACCATATAAAATTCAGAGTATACTATATTAGACTCCAAAATTTTTTAATTTATAAATTCTAATTTATTTTCATGCTTGATAATTTAATAAAATAAAGAAAATATAAATATAAATATAAAAATCCTAAAAACGGGATCCAACATCAACCACATTGCTTGACATGAACATGCTGTTGTTGCCAAATATTCAGCTTCACATGTTGAAAGAGCAACAATTTGTTGCTTCTTTGATGACCAAGAAAATACGACTGACCCAATATGAAAAGCATACCTAGAAGTACTTTTTCTATCATCCAAGTCTCTACCAAATCACTATCAAAATAACTAATTAACTTTGAATTTTGAGCGTGTATATAAAATAAGCCTTGGTCGATCATACCTTTAATATATCTCATAATTCTTTTTGTTGCATCAAAATGATCATGCTTTGGCTTCTCCATATATTTGCTGACCAGTTCGACTACGTACATGATATCTGGTCTTACATAAGTTAAATACCTTAAATTTCCAACCAAACTTTTGAACGACATTGGATCTATAGATTTTCTGTCTGAATCAATTCACAATTTTGTGCTTGCATCAGCTGGCGTTGTTATTGGCTTGCAATCTTTCATTCTGAATCTTTCTAAAATTTCTTCTGCATACTTTCTTTGAGAAATAAAAATTCCTTCTTCAGTCTGCTTCACTTCAACTCCAAGAAAATATGACATTTTACCAATATCTGTCACTCAAATTCTCTAATCATAACTTTCTTGAAATCATTAAACATACCTGAATTGTTTCATGTGAAAATAATGTCATCCACATATAAGCACACAATCATGATATCTCCATATTGATTTTTCTTCATGTAAAGCGCATGTTTATATGGGCTTTTTGTAAAACCATTGTTTCAAAAGTGTTCACCAATTCTTGTATTCCAAGCCCTCGGAGCTTGCTTCAATCCCTATAAAGCTTTTTTTAATCGGTAGACTTTGTCTTCTTGACTCTTCATAACATATCTAGGCGGTTGCTCAATATAGACTTCTTCTTCTAAGTAACCACTCAGAAAAGAAGACTTCACATCCATCTGAAAAATCTTCCATTTGTTTTGTGCTACAAGTGCTATGAGAAGTATAATTATATCAATTCTTGCAACTGGAGCAAATATTTCATCATAATCAATTCCATATTTTTGTTTGTAGCCTTTCACAACTAATCTTGCCATGTATTTCTCCACTTTTCCTTCTTGGTTGGTCTTTATCTTATATACCTATTTAACTCTAATTGCTTTATGTCCTTTTGGAAGGCTAGTCAATTTCCATGTATCATTTTTTTGAATTGCGTTGATCTCTTCATTCATGGCTTTCTCCCCTTTTTTGTTTCCAGCAGCTTCTTCATATGTTACCAGATCACATGCGGCCATTAGACAGAACAACGAACAGTCAAATATATCTATTCGATCTGTAGCATCATAAAGATCACTTAAATTTCTTCTCTTAATAGGTGCTTGATACAACACCACCGCCACTACCTCTCAAGACATATTACAGAAGGAAGACGCACGTACCCATATCTTAGTCAAGCTTTGAATTGTTCCAGCTGCACGTTTTCATTGTTTCCTTTCTTTTTGCTATTACTGTTGC
>JAOSBN010000178.1:41481219-41503310 GCA_027563595.1 Erythroxylum suave | reverse complement strand
ATTCCTAATTAATAAATTCTAATTTATTTTCATGCTAGATAATTTAATAAAATAAAGAAAATAAAAATAAAATAAAAATATAAAATCCAAAAAAAATATGGAGTCCAACAAAACAGGTGCGGTTGGTGCAAGATTTTGCAAAGGAGATTGATCATCATCTTGTTGTGCTTGTATATCTATGTCATCATCATTCTCATCATCAAACAACATACCTTGAGTATTCCTTTCTTCTCTACTCCATTTCCAATAATCAGCTTCATCGAACTCAACACCTCTCGATACGATCACTTTTTTGGTTTTAGGGTTGTACAACTTGTAAACTTTACTTTGATTGTCATAACCAATAAAGATGCACTTCTCCCCTTTGCCACCCAATTTCTTTCTCTTTTGGTCAGGAATATGAGCATATGCAATATATCCAAATATCTTGAGATGTCCAAATGCTGGTTTACTTCTACTCCACGCTTCATTTGATGTCATGAACTTTACGCTTTTTGTTGGACAGCGATTCAACAAATAGACCGCACATACAACAGCTTCAGCCCATAAATTCTGTGGTAGGTACTTTTCCTTCAACATGCTCCTGGCCATATCAAGAATTGTGCGATTCTTTTTTTTTGCCACGTCATTTTGTTGAGGTGTATATCTTATTGTTAGTTGAATAATTCCATGTTCTCTATAAAAATTCTTGAACACCTTTGAGGTGTACTCGCCTCCTCTATCAGATCTTAGTATCTTTAAATACTGTCCACTTTGCTTCTCAATCATTACTTTGAATTCTTTAAACTTATCAAGGGCTTCTGCCTTTTCTTTTAAGATATACACCCAACATTTTCTACTAAAATCAACAATAAAAGTTAAGTAGTACCTATTTCCACCAGCTCATTGCACATCAAATGGGCCAGCTATATTTGTGTGTACAACCTCCAACGGCCTTCCAGCTCTCTATGATTTTCCAGTTTCAAATAGTTGTCTATGTTGCTTTCCTTTAATACAAGCTTCGCACAACTGTCTCGATTGATCAATTTCTAATAGTTCATTGACCATTTTTTATTTTGACAGTAACTTTAGTCCAGTAAATCCAAGATAACCGAACCTTAAATACCACAACCAGGATTTATCTTCAATGGCTGACTTCATGCACTTTATCAACTTGTTATGTACGTCAAGTGTGAAAAGACAATTCTTTGTCATTTTCACCTTTACTATTAATTCTCCCTTCTTGTTTTTGATGGTAAGATGATGATTTTCTAATACTATAACATATTTTTTTGTTAAAGAAAATGCCCTCGGATTAGATACCGGTTGAACTTAATAGCCCAAAAAATAATAACGAAAATAAAGATAGACAAAGTAAAATGGAACAGGATACAAAGATTTACGTGGTTCAGTCAATGTGACCTAAGCCCATGACCGAAGGGTGAGCAATTTTACTAATATGTGGAGAACATACAACAGAAGGCTTTACAAAACTTCTCAACAAGAGAAAATTGAACAAAGAATGAAGAGTTGTTTCTGATGCCTCTTCTAAAGCCTCAACATGTCTTTTATTTATAGCTGAAGTATCAAGCTTCTGTCCAAAATGACTTTGTCAAATTCCTTCAATCTGTGTGCAATCTTTATTCATGAAAAATGCATACCAAGCATGCTTGAAGACTTTGAAGATTTTGGCCTAACATGGCCAAAATACAAAGCCTGCCTTGGCCTTAACTTTTGACTTGTGAGGAGCCAAGGTATGCATTTGTCAACAAATTATGTCAAAGCAGTTAGTACTTCTCTTGCTAGTCATTTTAGACTATCTACTGCTCAATCACTACAGTTACAGGAAGAAGAAGCTTATATGGCACAGGTTCCATATTCTAGTCTTGTCGGCAGTATTATGTATGCAATGATATGTACTCGTCCTAATATTTCACAAGCTGTTAGTATTGTTAACAGATATATGGTCAATCCTGGTAAAGAACATTAGCTGGCGGTGAAATGGATTCTTAGATACTTGAAGGGCACTTCAAACTTTTGTTTGAAGTTTGGTAAAACTAGTAATGCTTTGGTTGGATTTGTAGATTCATATTATGCCGATGATCTCGACAGAAGCAAGTCTCTGACAGGTTATGTATTTTGCATTGGAGGTTATGCTGTTAGCTGGAAAGCTACTCTACAACATGTGGTAGCTTTATCTACTATTGAAGCTGAATATATGACAGTCACTGAGGCTATCAAGGAAGCACTATGGTTGCGAAGTTTATTCGGCGAGTTATCTCTACATCAAGGGGTCACTACTATTAACTGGGATTGTCAGAGTGCTATTCATTTGACGAAAGATCAGATGTATCATGAGAGGACGAAACATATTGACTTGAAGTATCATTTCATTCAGGATACTATTACAGAGAAGAAGGTCCTTATTCAAAAGATCAACACTAAAGACAATCATGCTGACATGTTTACGAAGGCTCTTCCAGTTTACAAGTTCAAGCAATACTTGGACTTGATTGGTGTTCAATGTTAGTGAAACAGCCCATTGAGGCATTGCCGGAGAAGGTGGATCAGATCACTAATTATTCGGGACCAAGTCAAGGTGGACATTTGTTGACAAATGCATGCCTTGGCCCCTCACAAGTCAAAAGTTGTGGCCAAAGCAGGTTTTGTATTTTGGCTATGTTAGGCCAAAATCTCCAAAATCTTCAAGCATGCTTGGCATGTATTTTTCATGAACAAAGATTGCGCACAAATTGAAAGAATTTGACAAAGTTATTTTGGACAGAAGCTTGATACTTTAGCTATAAATAGAAGACATGTTGAGGGTTCAAAAGAGGCATCAGAAATAACTCTTCATTCTTCGTTCAGTTTTCTCTTGTTGAGAAATTTTATAAAGCCTTCTGCTTTATGTTCTCCACATATTAGTAAAATTGTTCACCCTCCGACCATGGACATAGGTCACATTCACCGAACCACGTAAATTTTTGTGTTCTATCTCATTTTGTTTTGTCCATCTTTATTTTATTTACTATTTTTCAGGCTATTAAATTCAACCGGTATCCGATCTGAGGGCATTTTCTTTAACATTTCTTTTCTAAGAGTTGATCGAGATTGATGATATTGTTTTTCAAGGCAGGCACATAATAAACATTAGAAATATATGTCTTGTTTCCGTTTTTCAATGAAATCATAATTCTACTTTTGCCTTTTACTGGAATCTTTGTTGAATCACCGAACATAACTTCTCCATGAACTATCTCGTCCAAGTCTGTGAACAACTCTTTATATCCGCATATGTGATTGCTGGCACCTGTATCGAGATACCAAGCACTATGGTTGCTTTGCTTATTTACTCGTAGAGAGAGAAGCATAACAACGTTATCTTTCTTGTCTTTTACTGCTGCAAAATTATTTCTTTCCGTCATCTCAAGATTAGATCTACACCCGTAACTGAAATGACCATATTTATTACAATTATAACACTGCACTTGAGATTTATCTCTTCTTTGTTGAAATCTGCCTCAACCTCTATCTCCATAACCTTTTGCACAACCATATGTCATATTTCCTTTATTTGTATTTTCAAAAAATTGTCGACCACGTCCACGTTCACCTCGGTTGTTCCATCAACCACGTCCTATTTGGTAGCCACCCTGACTTCCTCTGTCCTATCTCTAGCTACTGCTTGTTTGATTTTCACCAATTTATAGTTTGCTTTGCAAAACTTTCTCCAAGTTTCCAGTATTATCATCTGGTTCATTCTTTGCTCATGTGCTTGAAGAGAATCGACGAGTTCATCAATCAAAAGTTTTGACAAATCTTTTAATTTTTCGATTGCGATGACGACATAATCAAATTTGTGTGTCAATGAACGCAAAAGCTTTTCTATTACCCAAACATTGTCTAGAGTTTTACCATTTCTTTTCATCTCATTGGCCACTGTTTTCAAACGAGTGACGTAATCACCAATATTTTCTGAGCTTTGCATTTTTAGCACCTCGAACTCAGCTCTGAGTGATTGAAGACGTACCTTTTTTGCTTTTTCGACTCTTTAGAAATATTAGAGTGGAAACAAAATCCCACATTGGAAATGAAAAGAAGACGAGAAGAATTTATAAGCCTAAAAGAGCATAGGGACATTTTGGAACTAGGATCTCTCAAACTCAAAGGCCAATAATGCTCCCCCTCATTTTAACAAGCTTTCACCTTTAAGAAGAATCACCTGCTCAGCAGGCCTAAATGTCATCAAAATTTGTCACGTCATTTCTAAACTTCATTTTCATCCCTCCAATCCCTATATCAGAAGCCTTTCAATTCCTCAAGTCTTCTGAACGTTGCCACTCTAAGAGGTCTTTATCCTAATTCATTCAGCAAGGAATAAGTTCCATCCATCAAAGGACTGGCCAACCAGATAAACAAATCATGGCCTGGTCAGGGACCTAAAAACAGGGAAGTTCGTTACACATTTGAAGACATCACAACTGAAATATAAGTCCCATCCAATCCTACCAAATGATACATAGCACCCTCGGAAAAGAAACGATCTCTTCGAGAGCTGCCTTTTTTTTTTTTTTTTAGGCTTCTACTCGTTGGATTGTGTTCACAAACATCATAACTGAATTGAAACAAAACCCATTTTAGCACTGCTCTAAAGCAACTCTATAATTCAAAGAGATACATTACAAACAAAAACAAAAAGATGAAAGAAACAAAAGAAACCCAAAAGCATCCACTCACATCCAATCAGAGAAAAACGTAAAAGAAGTCAACACGAACTCTCGTAAGGAATTAGGTAAATAAAAACTTACTCGGTGCCTTTCTGCCTTAAAATCCGAAACTGTTCAGGAGACAAAATGGCACGCCACTCTTCCTCTGACTTCTGGACCGACCCAGTAGTACTAGCCATGGCCACAGCTCCACCACGAAAGCTACGCTTGCCCTGCAACGAAAATCCTCCAATCCCACTAACCGAAACGGACCCAGCAACCGATTTGGATGATAAAGCTACGATCTTAGTGTTGTTGAACGAATTGGGCACAGAGTTGATTGCAAACAGCAGTCCTGGTGTTGCTGTAGACAAGAGAATGGTTTTGTCGGCGGATAAAGGTGAAGTCTTTTGGATCATTCTATAACCCATCTTGCGCTCGTTTGGATAACGCTATATTATTTGTGAGGCTTCAAATTTTGCTTATTAAAATTCAAGGATTTTGGGTGCATTCAACTTTATTTTTTAAATAAAAGTAATTTTCAACACTTATTCTCTGTTTAAAATCCTTATTTTATCTATCTTCTGTGATATATAGCATGTCTATTTTTCCTTTTTCTTAATTTATTCTTAATTACGAGAGCGACTATCTTTTTTAAAAAAATTAATACTTGAAAAAAAAAGCTTTTAACTTATAGTTCTTGTACCACTAAACACCAAATTAATATTGATACCAAAAAAATTCACGAAGTGATAACCTTACAAGTACATGCCTGCCCTTACGCACTGTTTGAATTGAGAGGTTTGAAGCAGTTAGTTCACATTAAGCTAAACACAAATGTCCAAATAATTTTTGAGTAATGATTAATGAACCCCTTTTAGAAACAAAACTAATTCGGGAAGTTTGAAGTAGTCTGATTCACTAACACAAAAATAACAGAAACATCCAAAAGTCGATGAGATTACATGTGTAAAAGAAGTGAACTAATCAGAAAAGATTCTTATTTGTTTGTTCGTAATCAGTGTAAGAGAAGCTGAAGGGTCGGTGGCATACAGAAAAAGCCTGTGTTATGACTTAAAAGTAGCTCGTGGCAGCACCATATACAGTTATCCTTTAACAATTTTTGTTGTTTTCTGCAGCCGAAAAATATTGTTGAACTGTTCACTGATGGCAACCAACTATTTCTTCAAGCACTCCAGGTGAAGGAAAAAAGCAGTTTACTTTTTCCATTTCACTAATTGGTAATGAAAATCTTCAGTGGAACATGCCCTTAACACTGGCACATATCCAGATAATGGAAATTTTGAGAATTTGGTCCAATGATTGATACTGAATCAGCAACACAGCATTTCCAATGAAATGCATAAATTTATTATGCCCTTTGGTCATCATCTGGTGTCCAACATGTTTCGTATCAGGATTGACAAGATATCAACCCATGTGTCAGGGACACCAGGTAAGCACCAATGCATACAATCCTGACCCCATACTGCAACAGCATCTTTCTTTCCTAACCAAACCGCTGGGTGAGCATCTGCCCTAAACTCACTCAAATGAGAAAAATCCAGTATCTGTATATCTGTACCATGCAATGCCTTTTCAATCATATTATTCACCATTCTTTCTTCTTTGTTGACTCCATTATTGCTAGGATCAAACCACATAGCAAGCTGTTCAGGTGTCAGTGTCTAAATCAGTTCAAACGAGTAATACATGCCAAAAATCTATCTTCAATAATACGCTACACTAACTATGGCCCAACAATCGTGTTAATTCACAATATAGCATTATTGTGTACAGGCCAGAAAGCAAAAAATTAGAAGTCATCATAAATAATATTTATATAGGGATACCTCTTGTTCCTTAAGGGGCTCACTGAACAAGCAACTGCCATTTTGATTCCAGTCACCACCATAAAAATGTCGTGGTGATTGCAGCCGCCAAAATTTGAGTGTCTTACCAGGAACTTCTTTTTGTATGTATGAGACCATACTTTGAAGAACAACTTGAAGTCCATCAAACAAGTCTAGGGAAGGAAATATTGGCTTCCCATCCCGATAGAAGACAAGAGGGGTCTCCTTTGGGAACTTGTCATAACCCCACCTGCAAATGGCCATTTGAATCAATAATTTTGATGCTTTCAACTGAAGGCCAGCACCAACCCATCTAGATAGGGAATATTCTTAGTTGATTCAGTGTAACTTTAGAATATGGAAGGCCATTGCAAGCACATCTTCCAGATAGGTATCAACAGAACAGATTAAATGAAATCGAAACTTTTTATGTCTTTACTTTCCACACAATCCTCTTCAGTGTTTGCAACTAATGCTATTCACAGTAGACATTATAAAACTTCAAAATGATTCCCTTTCATACAAAACACCTCTTTTCAATACGTATGCTAAAGATGTCAGATTGGAACACAGTAAAATGATTAAAACACAACCATATTAAGTAGGCATTAGGTGATCCGTTAAAATTGAAGCAAATGCATATACCGGCAAGTCAAAAAATCAGAAAATTAAATTTTCATGGGATATAGATTCACGTCTTGATAGGTAAACTTTAGAGATTGTATTATTTACGTATAAGTTGTAGATACAGCAGTAGTTTTCCTCCTGGAAATATTCCCAGGCCTATACAGTATATCAAAATGGCAAATCAACGAATGAATCCCTCTCCTCTCTGTTTCAGCTATATATATCTGCTGTTTACAATCTCTCTATAACTAACTCACGATATCATGCATGACCACTGCTGCCTAAGTGGCAGCAGTGGACCCTTTCCCCATCTTGCCCCTACGGGTGTAGGTTTGGATGGGCTTGGGCTGAACTATGTTAGGAGGTTGAATGCTAACACGTCTGGAAATCAAGCACCAGCTTCTAGCAGGACTAGACGAATATACCACTTCACTGATCAAAAAATCATAAAATAAAAGTGGAAAAGGAACCCACCAATGGCCAGTATTGAAGATAATCACATCGTAGAAGTCAGTAACAGTCGCCCAATCATCCGCTGGTATATCAACATCCACACGATATATTCCCTTCAGTCCACTGGCAACAGCAGATCCCTTTGGCTTCCACCTTTACGTAATCAGTCATGAATATGGTTGGTTGTTATTTTACACCACTATCCAGAAAAAGCAAAAAGGAGAAAGGGAAAATGAACGCGACATTAAGAATTCAGATCTAGTATGAGGGTACTACCATAAATCATGAGAAAACTTATTAACATGACAAAGTACAAAATACAATTAGCGACCCCAACTCACCTGCCTGATAATCTTAAACACTTGTCTGACCTCTCCTCGAAATGCCCCATTTCCTACCAATCCATTCATCGTTCTAATTATTATAAGGGACAGTTGTAATGTACCCTTCCCCTACATTGATCCTGAAGCCAATACTCTTTACTTCGATCTATTGTTTACTTTTTCTTACACACAGCCCCTAAATCTTCCGCTAAAGCTAACATTGGTTCAAGTTCTGATTTTGATGAATTATGACTAGTATGAGCTACCAGTTATAAGCATTATCTTAAACTTCCTGAACAAATAATCACATATAGTCATGCACCTAACAAGCCTATACTAGACAACAAGAGTAAACCCAACAACAATCTACAGAAACTTACAACGAAAACTCACTCACTCGTATTTGGCAAGCAGAACAGCACGGTGATAGCCAACAGTGACATTGAATTTAGGGAAATAAGCACCTCTCCAAGCACCCTTTTTCTTCCACTTCTTTGCACCAGCATCGGCCGCTCTAAGAACACACAAAAAGGACACCAAAAAGTTCTCATTCAAAGAATCCCCCACAAACCCAATATTCCTATGTCTCATGAAACCCAGAAAAACCTCGGGATCAATCCGTATCAAGGCACAATCTTTAGGCACCCATCTCCATGAATTTATGAGATCCATGTTCTCTCTTTTGTTTCTGATGCAGTTCCATGCGTTTCGATGAAATGGACAGTTCTCATCGTAGAGTGGTTTCGGGGATTTTGGGTCTAGGACCCAACGGCCTTTGAAGAAATTGCAGGGCGTAGAAGTAGAAGGTAAGGGGTTGCTAATAGTGGTGGTGGTTGTCTGTGTGGAGGATCGCCGGAGAAAACTGGTGGAGTAGAGGTAAATAAAGAAAAGGGAGAGAAGGATCAAGTAATGAAATTTGGAAGGCAGCTTCAGTGGCATTCTGGATCCACCATCTGTATATAAACTCTGAGAGAGACGCAGAGATATAACAGCCAGAGGCAGGTGGAGCACAGTTAAAGCTAAAAGCTTTGTTTCCTCGAGTATTTATGAGATTCTTATATTTTGGTGTTCCTTAACTCAGTTTTCTCCATCTTTCTCCTTAAAAAGTCCAGATTTGTGTCGAATAAATACTCCTAGTCCAACGCAATATTTTGACAACCCAAAAACGATAGATCCAATCCAAGTCTTGAAATAATGGTGAACAGATAAAGTAAATGGTTTGACTCTGGTTTGGGAAAGTGGATCATGTTAGGATGATTTGATATAATTAATGTATCTAAACACAATTATGACCTCAACATCATTTATATTTTCAAAAGATGCATACATATATCTATCATATTATTGAGTTAAAATCAAGCCTTTACCTTCATCCAATTGGCATTCAATTTAACAAATGCTTTGAATAAAAAGAAAGAGATGATACGATTGATGAAGGAAGTCAAGCATGAAAAACAAATTTGAGCTTGAAAAAAAAAGACTCTGATTTTCTTCTTTGAGCCCACAAAAGAAAAAGAAAAACCAGAAATTGTACAACGCCATAGCCAAGTCAACCAAGTTTCAAAGATCACCGTTTGAGCGGTTGATTGGGAAACATACCCATGAATTCTCTAATTTTAGCCAATAATCATCAAAGGTTAACTCGAAAGAGACACTACAAAAGGCACATCTAAAGTCTGTACGAGTGGATACAGATGAGAAAAGAAGTCACATCTCCACCTCATCTGCTTGAGCATGAGCAATCCTTGGGTATACTGTTAAGTTGAGACACAAAGTTTAATTATTTTTGTCAGTTGTGATAGACTGACGTTTCTATTCTCAAATTGAGCTTGAAAATTGGCTCCGAAAAATTAAGTTGAAGAAGAAAAATTGTGTGTGAATATTTTTCTCTGTTTCATTTGGATTTCAAGAATTTTAATAACTCACAAACTATAATTACAATCATATTCACGTTTTTCATTTTACTTGATCATGAAATAAACAACTAACTCCACTAACAATTGTCAACTAATCCACTAACAAATGGGCACCTCAAGAATAGAAAAAAGAACTAACTCTGCAAAATTTGCAAGAATTATTAATAAAAATGCTAATTAAAGTTGATAATCTGCAGTTCAGGGCTTTTTGGACATCCTTTTCAATCGTCTATTCGTCTACATAACACCCGATTCCTTCATCTTCAATTCATCTCTGTCACTCTCACCAACTACTCTATCCTGTCCTTCTCTTCCTCTCCACGCTTCTCTCCCTGGTAAATATGACACAATCTCTAAGTTTGCATATGCAGATTGATGTCTTTGTTCAAGTTTTGCAATTTTCTCTTGGTTTTATTTGTTGACTTTTGATTTTGTCGACTTCTGATAAAAGTGTTTGGTTTTATAACTCATCTTATACTTCACACCAAAGGTTGCAACTTTTTAATGCGATTTTACTGCTCTATGATGTTTAAACCATATTAGCTACTGTAATTCATCTGTGGTGATTTATTACTTGCTTATAAAGCACAACCACTTTTTTCTCGTAAGACAGTGAGTGAGAACTTTCCTCAAAATTTTGTTCTCTTTGCAAATCTTATTTTAGCATTGTTTATTTGCCTGATTTGCCAAACTACTTGAAAAGGAAACTTGAATCGAGTTCAGTTGCAGATAATGGGTAGTGATCCAGGTCCAAGTTTGTTTCCATTGCACCGCTGCAAAACTCTTCATCTGGTTGGTATTGAAGTTTTAATTATTCATATCCGGATATGAAGATGCTTGCGTATATGGTCTGAAAGACCTCAAATATGGCTTTCCTTCTTTTCTTGGCTTTTGCCTGCAAATCAAGTCATTTATAAGACCATAAATCCAGGTGAGGCATGCACAAGGGACACACAATGTAGAGGGAGATAAGAGTTACAAAGCATACTATTCTCCTGATTATTTTGATGCACCCCTTACCCCCCTAGGCTGGCAGCAGGTGTGATGTTAAAAATTAAACTCATTATTCGCGTTCTATGTATTACTGAAGAAAACTTGCTCCTTTAAGCTCAAGTCTCCTGAAAACTGGGCACTCTTATGGTGTAGGTCGACCATCTGCGTAATCATGTACATGCGTGTGGGCTTTCCAAAAGGGTTGATTTGGTTATTGTTTCTCCTTTGCTAAGGTACTGGTTTGTTTTGCGTTCTGTGCTTTGTTTGTTAGATGAAAAGAATCATAAAGTATTTACCTGGGTAGAGGTCTACAAACTTCTTTTGTTAGATGGAAAATGTCTTGTTAAGATGTGACCATTCTGACCTGCAGAACATTGCAGACAGCTGTTGGTGTTTTTGGTGGTGGGGACTACACTGATAGGATGGATGTACTGCCACTTATGGTGGCAAATGCTGGAAACAGTGGTAGAGCAGCAATTTCAAGTCTCAATTCTCCACCATTTCTTGCAGTGGAATACTGTAGAGAACATTTGGTGCATCTACTATGTTTTGTTTTTATGTTTCTTTTGATATCATGTACTTGTACACTGAACTTTTCAATGTGCTATTAACTACTGTATACCCTAATTAAGTCTAGAGGCTTGATGCTTAATTCAATATAATGATGTTGGAGCTGATGCAATCCTCCTTGATATCCATTCCCACACCCTGTCATAGAGAATAAAAGATCCAATGTTCCACATCTGCTTGTCGATTTTGAAGTCCAGAAAAGCATCCTTACTTGTAGTTATTTCCCACAGGGTATTTGTCCTTGTCATGGAAGGCAAAATGTCAGCAACTATCAATTACTTTTTCCTGCAATTGACTTTTCAACGGCAAGTCTAAACTCTCTAATTATGAATCTGGCCAAGTTTGGTTACTTGCCTATTTCTTTCTTTTCTTCTTTATGTTACTGCTCCATTCAGTTACCTATTTGTGGTTTGGTTCAGATAGAAACTGATGAGGACACCCTGTGGAAGGCCAATGTGAGAGAGACTTCTGATGAACTTGCTGCCAGGGGATTGAAGTTCATGAACTGGTTGGTTGATCATTACTCGCATTCATATGGCGTTGGTTGTGTGTGGATAGTTTTATGGGCGTGCTAAAGAGCATAAACAGCATTTTATCTTCGGACTGCAACTAGAAGCTATGCCACATATTGATGCAACTTGAATCTTCTAGGCGCCCACCAACTAAGTTCATATTTGTTTGCAAGAGACATCTTAGTAATGCTGTTAAGCCTTTTGAAGGTTAAAACATTCAAATTCTCACATCTTTGTTGCATTGCCATATGTTTATAGATTAGAGTTCCTGAGCTATTCATGATCATGCAAGTTCTGATCATTCTTGCGATAAAATATCATGAACATTTTATAGGTGGTAAATTTTAATGGATTAGATTTGGTACATATTTTGTTTGAAGATGCATACCATGCCTGAATATTACAGGTTGTGGACGAGGAAGGAGAAAGAGATTGCAATAGTCACTCATAGTGGGTTTTTGTTTCATACCTTAAATAAGTTTGGAAGCGACTGTCATCCATTGGTGAAAAAAGAAATATGCAAGCGGCAAGTATCATTATGCTTTTTTTGGCTCAAATCATACACTGCTATAGCCAGTAGGTTCTTACTGGTGCTTAAGTTCTGAACATTTCCATTACCTCTACTTTATTTTGACGTTCTGATCTGATGCAAATCATATGGTTATCTTTCTACTTCTGTTTAGATTTTAGCTGAGCAGGAGATGATTGTGTTTCAAATATAACATCGTTTTTGAACAAAAGGGAAATGTACTCTGGAAGTGCTTCTCTGCTCTGTTGAGCCTACGGTTTCTACATGAATGTCTTGGTTCAGTTGCTCTGTTGTGCTCTACCGTTTCTCCATGAGTATCTTGGTTCAGTTTTCTATTTAGAACTCATTAGTATTTGTTGGAAGTTATGGTTTACGTTAGGGAAATGCATGCATCCTTCATTTTAACGTGCTAGATACTGTGCATTGGTGCTCCTAACTATGTTGTTGTTCTATCTTTCCCTGAAGTAATAAGAAATAGTTTCTAATATGTACTCGCAGCTTTGCAAATTGCGAGCTTCGATCCATGATCATTGTTGACAGAAGGTGAGTTTCTTGTGTTGTATAAAACCTGGCGAGGAATGTATTTTCAGATTCTTATGCTCTTTTCTTCTTTGTCCAGCATGGCTGGGTCAGATCCTTCAACAACTAACTATCCCGGAAAAATTCCTGCTGGCCTAGATCAACTAAGCAATTTTCCAGAGGATAGACCCAAACAATATTGACTAGTCTAAGGACCGAACAAATTGATCTGACGTTGAGATTGGGTTTAGTACTGATGATGTAATATTGTTGCCCATTCTTGAAATCCGATGAGGTCTTTGTTATGCTATGCCTATTGTTATTGTCAGAATGTATGCTTTATTTGTTATCTTTTCACTGTGACACTATAAAAACATCTTCATTCAAGTATTGGAAAAGGTTGTACATCCTATCTTATTAGCACATGTATGTTTTTTCACAATAATTGATGGTTGCTTCAAGCACCAACTTGTACGTGAAACATGAGTTATAATGAATGAACCTGAGATAACTGCAGAGTTGATAATGAACCATCCAAAGCATACTTGAAGGCACGAAGGATACAATGTAAATATATAAAAATTTTTATAGAGTTCAGAAGAATGATGGTCATCCGTCATCTGTAAAGCATCATACGGTATTATCTTTCTCAAGCTTGAAAATAGAAGGAAACAGAAACTTTTTAAGGACATGCATGTAAAAAGCGATGAGCCACTCCAAGCCAAATGCAATTCTTCAATTTGGCTTCAAGACATCATAGAAGGATACTGGCTGCTTCTTGGACTTGACACATAGCTCCTGGAAGCACAAAAATATGATGTTTTAAACAAGTAATGCATCAATCAAGCCAAAACCAACTTCATTTCAAGTTATAAGACGTACCTCTATAGCTATGGCTAAACGCAGAATTGTTGCTTCAGCCCATGGACGGCCAATTATTTGTAATCCAATTGGAAGTCCTTGTTTGTCATAACCAACCTGCATAACAGATATATTTGGCTTGCTTGACATTGTAACTCCTGAAATAATTGAAAGCAATATCATGGTCAAGTGAGACATTGAAGGTAACTCACAGGAACAGAAATGGCAGGAAGACCAAGAAGGTTTGGTGCAATTATAAACCGCATTAGATAACCTGCGAGCAAAATCATGCATCAGTATCATGTATGAAGCAAAAATATGCAGTACTCAACATACCAGCACAAACTTGAAAAGGACCCTTAGTGTTTTTCACAGGTTTTGGAGACAGTTATATTAGAAGCCACACATACCTGTGCAGCGATATCCAATTCGTGAGCATTGATATGCACCAATTATGCAGCTCCAACAAAATAAAAGAAATAACCTTCGTTGATTCAGCATAATGATGTTTTATTTCATTCATGAGACTAAATAACCGACTCTTTTACAACTTTAGGGAAAGGGGTGTGACAACAACACAACTGTCAGGGATTCAAAATGACAACCATAATAGATCTTCAGAGCAGCAAGTATTATTGATGAAGTATCAAATACAGACAGATTAAAACTTCCTAGGCACATCAGAGGAAAAATTTTGTAATTACTTGATTTAATGCATTTGGGTCAAAAAAATTGATTTCCATATTCATGTTTTTCGTTTCACCAGCTGAGTCATGATCCAACTTAGTACATAAAGGTTTTGGAAAACAAGAATCACAAGACAAACCTGAAACCTGCATATCAGTCTCCCCATATTTAAGAGCACTTGGAGGTATTTTGGGTGCTGTCATACTGGAATTCACATAGACAAAAAAAGAAAAACAAAAACAAAGAGAATAAAAATCACATTAATTATCCAAAATGCCATGTGGAAATCCCATATCCAATTGATGCATGGCAAGAATAATACAATCTTCCAGTTGGATCAAAAGAATTTGAAATGATAAGTTGCACTTCTGATGAAGAGAATTCAAAGTGTAAATCAAGGTATCAATTATTCTAATAGCTGCACCACTAAATCATTCAAGGCTAATAGATGGCAACCATATATGTAAATCTTTCAAGAAACAATCACAACCCATCTTGTTAGTCACTACATGCTCTATTTCCTACAGGAGCTATCACAATGCAAGTTAAATTCATAAGCAGTTTCACTGCAGATTCAAAAGATTTCATTCAAGCGCAAAATTTGTACACGTAAGGCTAGCGTACCCAGTTGTTGGAGTCACTATGACATCAACCTTTTTGAAGATCTCCATGTGATAGTGCATTATTCTTCTCCTGAACATGTAAGATCAGACAAGGAAATCATCCAACCATAGAATGGAGATCATTCGAGCATAGAGTGAGTAAATGTAACTTTTGTAAAAGTTTAACCTCAAACATGTTACAATAAATTTCCTTCATGAAGAGGCAGATTCAACCTCACCTTATACACTGGGCAGCGACATAATCTGATCCACTGAATGATTTGAACAGTGTTAGATTTGTACGGACATCATATGTTAACTTTCCACCTTTTCTGCAAAATAATGAGGAACAGGAGACCTGTCAATTAAAATCAACCAGGACGTCACCAATTACTACAATCATCTAAAGCAGGCAATTTATGCACTTGAAGAATTCTCATATAACACTGAACTCCACAGAAATGCAAAAGAGGGATACCCATCCTCCACATCAGAGCTTACTCCACATTGTGTTTCGCATCCAATTGAAACAAGATGAGCAGTCCGCATTTCATGAAGTTCTGGTATTCCAATCTCTACCATCTGTAACCAGGTTCAGTTAGAAACGAGATGAACATGCCTAACGTTGAGATGGTGTTCGTCCAGGAGGAACAGGTTAAAATTAATAGCATTGCAATAAGAACATTGATAATGAAGAACTTACTTCACAGCCATGAATCTTCATTAGAAGGTTAAGAATGTCCTCACACTTGTCAGAGATGTCTGTTGAACTTACATCATTAAACCACTGCAGTACAATCATCATTTGCAAATGAATGTTGCTCAAGGAAAGAATAATGAAAGCAATGTGTGTCAGCAAAACAAAAGGTTTGATTACCGCTGAATACTTTCCCAGTCGCAGTAATCTCAAAGCATCTGTATGTTCATATGATGACAAATTTGGCAAGCAAGGAGGACTCTGCCCAAAACTACACATAATAAGCATAATAGAGGGTAGAAACTTCATTAAATGGATAACCAGAATTCATAACCCGGTCCCCCCAATTAATATTTAAATTTAGCATACAGGACCTGAGAATGACAAAAGTAACTGTACGCTCTGAGTGAAAGGGCTTCTAGCAGTAATAGCTAATTGATATTGAATAGAAACATCAGGAGAATTGTATTGTCATAACAGATATGAATGATAAAAGCAAAAATACTTGCGATCCTCACCAACACATGACCATAGCTAGATGCAGAAAGCAAAGAACTATATTATTGAGGTCTTGAAAGGAATAAACTGATGAATTTAGTGATGCAAGAAACCATTACAAACTTCCTAAAAGGTTGAAAATAATACAGTTAATGATAGGATAAATGAAAGTTAAGAATTGAGAAAAACAGGGGTAAAATGTAAAGCATTTGATATTTTTTAGAAGACGTGATAAAATGTACGGTACCGGATTCAAGCTGATTCTATTCTCAGGAGAACAGCCCAAGATTGCTGAATATCTGCAGGGCAACAAATGCAAGATAACTAAGATTTTCTACAGAATAACTAACACACAATAATTCAGCTAATTAACTACAAGGACGGGCAGAGTTCACATTGTCAAAAAATCAGCCATGCCACATGCTCAGACTTTTGGAACTGTGATCACCAACAAGCAAAAACGATATTGTCAACCACCAGAGTTCAACCAAGTAGCCAAGGAGGTAGGAGTACCTTCTTATCATAAGGTTCAAATCCCAATAGGTATGTAGCAGAGGGAGTTGAAAACATTTATACTTCGCAATGTAACAAAAGATAAAAACAATATTTTCTCTGATAATGCCAAGAGAAGACTTCAAAGTGAAATAATTTCCAGTAAACTCTGAAAACTATGGCTTGTTATATCCAATTCCTATACACCTGGTCAGATTTTTAAGGAACTCTTTAAAAATCAATATATTGTAACCATGCCTATAAAATCCAGTGTATAATTGAAATACTTACATTAGCATGACATCCTCCACAGAAGATGCAAGGGGTCCAATTATTTCCACTGTCCCAGAATCGCATAAGGAACTATAGAGCATAGAAGCCAGTGAAATAGGGTTATTAAGAAATCTCCAGTTCTCAAAATCAGTCATTGTTAACAACAAGCCATACAAGATTACTCAGTACAAGAGTAATAACAGAAAGGTCCATGGTAAAACTAAAACTAGGTAAATGTTGAAAGCTTACCCTCCTATATCTGTTCGACCATATGTTGTTTTCAATCCCACAATACCACAGAGTGAAGAAGGTATTCTGACAGAACCTGCATTTTCCACAGAACATTAATCCAGAAGTAGGTAGCGGAGACGTATCTAATGCGAGATACACAAAAATAAAATTATTAGCACAACCTCCACCATCTGTTCCCAATGCAGCAGAGCATAGTCCAGAAGCAACAATTGCCGCTGGGCCTGATGAGGATCCACCAGTGTATCTATCCAAGTCATGTGGATTTCTTGTTGTTCTGCATCCAAATAAAATTTCTAAGGACTGTAGACTGACCACGCAATAAAGATAAATCAAAGAGGAAGCCAATAGAAACAATTAATATACACTATATATTAAACTATATGTCCAAAATGACTTAGAGTCACATTTCAAGTAACAAACTGACCCATAATTTGAATTGTTTCCAGTTGTTCCCATGCCTATCTCATGCATATTTGCCTTTCCCACAAATATCACACCACAACTTCGCAATCTAGAAACACTAACTGCGTCCTTTTCTACTGGTCGAACTTCATGGATCCATGTTGTTGCACCTATCATTATGATGTGCTAGTTTTACGACTAGTTCAAAGAAATCCTCAAATAAATGTAAACCAAAAATTTAACTTCTTGCAAATACTTACCCTTAGTTGGATATGGATAGCAATCTATATCATCCTTGATTGCAATGAAAATGCCATCCAAGATGGATATGGGATTTCCTGCATAGCAACCACATTTAAATCTCATTAGGTGATATTTAAAGTTCATTCGGCCATAGCTCATCACGTCATGAAGATAATTCATCAAAAGTCAGCAATACCTTCCTCAAACCTCCTTGTAGAAGCTGCAGCCAGCTGCCTGACTCTCTCCTCGTCAAAAGAAATCAACAACGGCATCGGTGGCTCCTTCTTTTGAAAGTCCTTTATTACTGAGATTACGTGCTCTGCAACCTTTATAAGATAAAAATGAGTTCTTGACTTTAAAATTTGCTGAAAGGAGATCAAGCCCGTAGTAATATGACATACCATAGATGGGGTTACAAGCTTTGAACGGTAAACATGTGCATAATCACGTATCTTCCAATACCTAAATGAAGAAGCCAGGCCCTCACTCCAGCGGCTAGAAGGATCATAGTCAGGAAGACACTTCAAGGCTGACTCAACTCGTTCTTCAGGTTTTCCTTGTTCATCGAGGATAAGAATACCAGGTTCTGGCTCTGCAATTTCATAATACTTGCTTTGTGTAGCTCCAGTATACAATTCCATTGCTTATTTGAATTAGATATGCCATCAACATCATTTGAAACAAAATTTCACTGCAGCAATCCACCTTCAAATGTTCCCTTGATAAAGCAATCACTTTCTTTCCATAAATTATATGAAGCTTCAAATATTCTGGAAAGTGAGATATTAACTTTATAAAAGGTCTAGAAATAGGTTTACCTCACAGGTATATAGCAATCTAAATTTATCTACTAAAAAGCTAAAGTGAGAACTTCTCCATGCCTCTCAGAGGATTTAATATAAGATGAGCGCACTAAATTGCACTTAAGGAACAAGAGGCATATGCACTTGCTTTATGGCCTCATAATCTCATCCCCGGGGTTAACCAATTCAAAATGAAATGGAAGAATGGAAGCTGCACTATATCTTCGACAAAAGAAGAGGGATAAAAAGAGTCAGCTCATTGTTAAGAAGTGAAGAATATAAATAACAATCCTGTAGTTTTGTATATCCTCCAATAATACTATCTCAACTAGCCATTGATGTGGAATCTACATATGTCCTGCATAAGTCTCATTTGAACTCTACGCAATGAAGAGATCCATGAAGTAGGAAGACAAAGAGCTTCCAGCCAGAGGTACATGTTCCACAAGAGATGAGGTCAATTTCCTAAACCAAAGGTTCCCTAACCATCATTCATTTTAAATGATGATCATGTAGCTCAAGCTTCCAAATTTTTACACATGCAGGCCCAATATATGAACACAAATTTCCACTATATGCTCTCGTCTACATAGAGAATGTGGCAACAAACCTTGAGGAGGAAATTCAGGTTTAAACATGGGTTCTTCTGGAATCTTTGTGTTTCGCAGCAACTGATAACAAAAAGCATTCAAAGCCATCTTAGTCAATTATCTTTTGCAGTCAACAAAGGTTCAAATCCGCAATGAAAAAGAAATTTTAAAGGCAGACCTCATTAATCTTGTTTTGCTTCTTCAAGTAGGATATGATCAAAGGCCCTATCACTGGAGCTTCAAGAAGCCTTACAAACAACTTGAATATCCAGCCAGTTAGATGTGGAGCTGTGTAATTCAACAAGAACGAGTTACATAATATTTTTCATTTATTGACAAGCTTATAGTTCCATTTATACATAACAGTAGTTGGGGAGGTAAAAGCATAGATGCCCACATAAAGGATGAGAAGAGAGACCTTGGATGATCTCAGGCTCGTACTTAACAGAGGACAGGTCCAAATCATTAGCTGGAACCATTATTCTTTTCTTTCCCATTCTTAGAAGACGAAGTATACTGTCAATTGATCAAACAAAAGAAGAACATAGAATTCTTAACCCAATTCCACTTTAAAACTCAAAACAAAGAGAAACATACAAACAAACAAGTACGCAGTCAAGCACTTAATGAGACACAAACACAACTGGGTCCTGTTTCTAAGTAACGAAGTTGCGTGCTTGATCATTCCTTTCAGATCAGATTCGTTTCTTAATTACAGAAAACATGGGTATTTTCTGGTATCCACGAGTACACTAAAGAATTCGTCAAAGACTAAAATTCGCTTACTTGTTTATTGGTTTCAGTAATCATTTCTTAGGACGGGAACTCACCTCAAAAACTTGTAAATGTTTCGGGAACTTCAGACAGAATGCCAAAGGAGAGAACTTGAACGCGAAAGGAAAGAACTTTTATGGATTGCAAAAGGTCTGAGAATTTTGAGGTCGTGGCTTCTAGTGATATAAGTCTACGGTAGTTGTCAGAAACCAAATGTTGGTTTAGACTTCAGACAGTCTTTCGATTGGCTAGCCACTCGCTTTCAAAACCACATTTAAAACACTATTGTCTTACATCAGAAACCAAACGTTGGTTTAGACTTGAATCTTTCGATTGGCTAGCCATTCGCTTTGAAAACTACGTTTAAACACTACGAAAAGTCTTATATCATTCTCAGCTTTCTTCTCCTCTGTTTCTCTTACCTTCCCAAAGTTGCAATCTTCTTTTTTAATGTTTGTTTTTCTTAAGGTAGTTTTTCCTAACAACCTACTTGATATTATCTAGCAATTCTTTGTCTGGATAAAGAGCAACCTTTTGTGAAGATAACAACTGTAAACCTTTCTTTATCAAACTTTACCTATCGTATCTTCGAACTAAAAATGGGACAAAAGCAATTCCCTGATTTGGACGTCCTTTAAAGGATTGTCATCTCCATTTTTTGGGTTGATGGCTCAATGTCTTGTTCTTTCCACTTTCCAGGACCAGGACCAGGACCATGTTGTTTATAGCCGTATTCACCATTAGCACCTTATTTTCATCATTTCACATTAGATTCCTTTTGTTTTTTCATTTTCAAAGAGTGGTTGGCCTAGTTTTAGCATAATAATGACTTAAATTTATTATTTGATGCACAAGATAATGACCTAGATTAGATATGAACGGCACAATTGGGATAAAGATTGCAACTTGATTTTATAGGATCTACCACAATCCCGAAAACGATGGCCTTGAGGAATAGAAATCATCTTCATTAATGCATATTGTATCACATTTCAGTTGAGTTAGGTCAAAAGACTCAAAACCAAAAGAATATTAACATGAATACATTAATCTTTTAAAAAAATAAAGTTGAACCTAAAGAATTGGAAAGATGATTGAAAGAGAATTTTTTTACTCATCAAATAATTTAAATTTTAATTAAAAAAGAATATTAAATAAAAATTAATTGCTTTATTTTAGTTTATAAAAATTTATTAATTAATAAAAATCAACCTGATTAGTTTTTAACAACAAAGAGTTATCAAAGTAAATTGAACCGGAAACTTGAATGAAATAGTCAGTAATTTAGTCTTATGAATGAAATAAAATATCATTATGTTGAATCAACAAAGGTCATTATTTTGATGATTTTATCAAAGTAGACTTTTATTTAAAAAATAATAGTTGTTGTATGAGACCTTATCGGGACAGGTCTCTTCTTTGTGTCGACATAGGTTCTTTAGAGGAAGGGAAAAAAACATGGCTAGGAAAAAAAGAGGTGGCTTTTCCCATTTCTTGACTTGTGACTTGATCCTACGATAGAGTACATAACAACTTGGTATCAGAGCCATTTATTACAGGTGACTCAGAAAGCTTAGTCAACAAATTTGAGGTTTTTATAGAAACTATGGTTATGAGGCAACAGGCATTGCAAGAACAAATGGAGGAGCTCACATGCCTTATTCGTAGACCGGGGAAGGATTCAAGAAGGGACGATGCTGGTGGTTTTAACTGTGCCAACCAAGGGAGCAAAAACTGTTCCAAGGAAAGAATGATTTTTGTGAATAAAAAATACATGAGGGAGAAAAGGTGAGATTGGTAATGTTGGACCCCGTTGCCGAGGCCCAACATTCGGACCACACAAGCACACATAAGCATAATAGACCCATAACTCACCACAATAGGGGAAACTTGTTTTTGAAAATATGTTCCTTACGCTCTCACGGTTCCAACGCCAC
>JAOSBN010000178.1:41418495-41477166 GCA_027563595.1 Erythroxylum suave | reverse complement strand
GGAGGAAGAGAGAATGGTGTGAGACGGGAGACTTATGAGAGAGAATCTATCAGCACATATATGTAAATGTGAAAAACTTCTAACCGTCGGATCAAAGGGACGAACGGGATGGATTTCGTGTTCGTCATTCCGTTCGTCCTTAGTATATATATTTTTGATGATAGTAACAAGGATACGTGCAAATTGAATGTGCCATTTTGGAAGAGGATTATTTGGTTCAGTCATTCGTAAATCAATCCAAACTTTAAATTCATAGAAATTTTCTCTTTATTTTTGAGTGGAAGATTATCAAAAATAAACTAGGGTCCTAAAATAAGTTTGGTTAGTGGTGGTAAAGGTCTAAATAGTTTAGTCCTTGTAGATTCAGTTTCTCTTAAATGTTAAATCTGATTTAACTTCAATTAATTCAGGCATAATCATCATAGTTTGAGTCAATTCAAATAAATTAGCAAATTGCTCCTAGTCTTCGGAAGATTATTCAGGCATTTAAGACATAAATGGGTGGAGCAAGCCCGCTAAGCCAGGGACCCAACTCTGGATTTCTTAATTCTGATCTTTTTTATAGTCTACAACTATAGAACCCATTTTCTCCTCTGCCTCACTTAATTTTAATATTTATATTCATTTTTCCTTTTCTTAATAGGAAAACATAAAACAATTGGTTGATATCGGTCTAATGTAAAATAGAAGATCGACAAGCTAGACATGAATTAATACCCATTATTACAACCTAACAAATTGTGTCTCACATTAATGAATGTAATGCCATATAATATCAATGTTTAAATAATATTTTGGGTAGAAAAACCGTAAATAATAATATTCAAATTAATGACTCTGATTTTTTTTAAACTTAGTAGTTTATGCTAAGTTAATAAGGGTAAGTTCACAATATTAAGTACTAATGGGATAGTTAAAAATCTAATACTGTAAGATAAGGAAAAATAGTTCTGGTTAGTATTCTAAATTTAACATAAAATTTAATTCGATTTAGCAATAAATTTTTTTTTTGATTTACCTTAATAATTTTTATTATTAAAAATTCAATTTATTAATTAATCTACTGGTTTTGTAAACTAATTGATTTTTATAAATTTAAATAAATTAATTAGTTTTTATTTAAAAAACTCCGTCTTTAATTAAACTTCAAATTCTTTGATGCATAAGTATATTTTTTGTTTAATTTTTAATCTACATAATATCAATTCATCTTTTAAACTTTAAACATTTTATCTTATCGGCTTAATTTTCAATCTAATTTTTAAAATGTCAATTATAATAATTAAAAAGCTATAAGCAAATGGTACACCTAAAAGATTAACTTATCGACATTGATTTAAGGGTGTAGCTACTCATGTTTTAGTGGAGGCATTTGTCCTTACTGAATCTAAGAAACTGTTTTCTATTTCTGTTTTTAAGAGACGAATAAATTAAGCTTATACAATGCCCCTATTTATCATTACTAAAAAAATTTCCTCATAAATTATTTCTCTAGCTCCGTTAGAATCTGAGCATGTGCAGAGGGTTTAGGAAGAAGAGGATCATCCGAAAGTCAGAAACCATTATGTACGTCCGGAGGAGTTGATAGTTTGGTATTACCAGGTGAAATAATGGGCTGATAAGGAGACGGATAAAGCACAAAAAGTTGCATAAGAACATGCAAACAATTTTTAAAAAAATGCACTCAATGCAAACTGGTCGAGGTTTCTTTAATGGAGACATTATCGCCGAGAATGGTGTAACTTTACAACTAACTGAACTGTGACCAAGTTGGCAGTTGGTGGTAATACTCCAATCCAATTTGGTTCTTATAGATTGGCATGTCAGCTTCATCAATCATGCATGTTCTACCAATCTTTTTGTGAAAGCATTCGTCGCCTGAATTTTAACCTTTTTTATTTCTGGTGATTCTTCATGGGAGTTTCAGGTTATATATATATATATATATTTGTCAGAGTTTCACATGACAGAGTTGGAGAGATTCGTTGTCCGTTTAGAATAAACAGCCCAGGCTTATGCTGGCAAGTGGATGTAATAACGAGATGAATATGAAAATAGGATAATCTCTCACCTTTTGCTTTAGTTAGTTAATTAAAGACTCAAAACAATTATCCCACTTGCAAAAATCTAGTGGGTCGGATGTAATTACTGCAAATATAATTATGAGTTTATAATAAACTATGCAAAGGATTTTATAATTATAGTGGCAATCCACAATTTAAGGCTCTACTTATTTATTATATGATTATCCTTTTCATCTGCATACTCCATGAACACATTTCTTTTATTCTTTCAACTACGAATTGAGAAAATAAAATAGGGGATTTACTCTTTTCTTGGCCATGGATTGAGTGATCCAATTTTGTCGAAATTAACTACATTAATCACATATTGGACATGGAGGCATTAAACTCAGGTGAAAGGGACCTGTGGATATGGTGAACCTTTGCAGGACGACTTAGTCAACACGGTTTCCATCCACGAGATGTTGAAGTTTCTGACAAAATACAAAATATAAATTGCTTCCATATTCTATGAATTTAAAGCAGACTAAGAACTAGTCAGTCAACCCTACCCTACATTGAGATTTCTTTGAAGGGAAGTGGAGAAGTGTGTTTTGATGTTAATAACAAGAATAATTTAAGCCCCAAGAGATTAGCTTGGACTCGGTGGAGTAGTTGAGAATTATTATTTTTTTCTTTCATCATCGCAATCATCATTATCGTCATCACACCCAGTTGAATCTCACGTTAATGTGGACAAATAAATTCAAATGAAGACAAAACAACTACAGAGTAGAATCAATATATGTATTGCATTTGTAGATAGGGATTAGAGATGGCCATGGAATCAATATATGTTTTGCATTTGTAGATAGAAATGATAATGGGTGGTGGTTAGCTTCCGCAAATTATTTTAAAGTTAAAAGTATAAAATAACATCTTTTTTTTCAACTAAGTTCGAGTAAGCCGGTCTTTCCAAATTTTAAAAAATGACCTTTTAAAATTAAAATTCTAAAACAACTTTTTTAATTGAGTTCAGGCCTATGCTGCCCAGACTTAGACCTATCAAAAGCGTAACTCTTCTTTTATTTAGAATGGTTGAATCTCAGGTTCGTTTTGTTTAGAATAATTGAGTCTCAGATCAGCTTGAATCTAAGTTTGACCTACCCATTAAAAACACATGCATTTGAGACTATAGACCATCTCATTATCATTCGTACGTATTTGTAAAGAGTATATACATTTGTGTTCTAAATAAAATGTTCTCATAGTTAACTAACATTGGTTGCATGACATTGGCATATAAAATCTCAAAGTCAACCAATTAGTTCTTTGTTTCGGGTTTGGGGAATAATAGCAGTCAAATACTTGTTAATTTAGAGTAGAGATCTAAGCTAGCTAGTTGTATTTGCGGAAATCCAGTTAATAACACAACTGTTCCTGCTGTATCTACTAGTAGTTTACTTCTCCCCATAATCACTCTCACTTGGACACTCGAGTGAAAGCTAATAAACAATGGGGGCATGGCAGATATGCAGCTGCTTCTTGTGCTTGGCGAACATATTTACCTAAATAATAACTTACAGGTTTTCTCTCTGACTTTTAGTTGAAGGTTTGTCAAAGTTACCTTCTTTTAGTTAAGCTTGCTTCTATTCTTGTTCATTGGATGCATCACTCCTTATTAGGATGACAAATTAAAACATTTTAAACTTTTTTTACTTTGTTAATAATAAAAGTTATACTTATCATTAGCTAAAGATATTATTGATTTTAGGTAAATTATAATTATAATTATGATTTAAATTTCAAATTTCAAATTTTATTCTATTTTACAATATTAACTATAACTATTAAAAAATATTAATCAAATACTTAAAATTTTAATTTCTTATAAAAATAACTCACTGTAAAATATAAATATAAATATATCAATATTTTATAACCGAACTAGTTCGGCTAGTTTAATGGTGAAAATTTTGAACTGACTAACTTTTCAATTTGATTTAGTTTAATAATCTTTGCTATTAAAAATCGACCAGATTATTAATTAACTGGAAAACTTTTGTAAACTAATCAATTTTTATAAATCAAAACAAATTCAGTAATTTTAATTTAACAGTTTCTTTTTTAATTAAAATTTAAAATTTTTATTATAAGAATAGTCTTCTTTAATCATTTTAAAAAATGTTTAATTTTATTCGATCTTAATTGATTAAACATTTTAATCTTAAATACGTTGTCTTAACGGCTTAACTTTCAGTCTAATTTTTAAAACATTTCCGTAATAAAAGTAATATAATTTAAAAATTAAAAAAAAACCTTAAAACCTAACTTTGTAAAATAAAAAAAAACTAAGCAACACCTAACAAAACTAAAAAAATAAAAATAACCAACTTGCCTTTTCATTAACCACTCTTTCCAGATAGAAAACCTAATTAGCCATAGCAATTCTCAGCAAGTAGAAGCAACCCAACAAAGGTTTTCTGAAATCCATCTCATCACAAGCTCCTTAGCTCTAAACGACATCACTCTGCCGACACCACACCGCCTGTTGTAATTGAAACACAACCCACCAAACCAAAACCATCAAATCCTTTTCTTTTCTCTCAAAATCTTCTTTTAAAAACTTGGAAGTCACGGTCCCAATTAACCTAGTTAGGAAGGCTAAAGTAGAGAAAGTTTAGTTCAATAAAGACCATGTTGTCCTCCAACTCATTGCTGTCGACGGCTGTCTCGCTGCCGTTACTGTCACAAAGACCTTGAGCTCGTAGACATCATATTGAAACTTAAAAGTCATAATTCAAACATTAATTATACAATGTTCAAATTCTTACAAAGTATACAATCCACTAATATATCAATAATTGTTATTGTGTGGTTAATCAATGTTTATTATTATTTCTAATTTGAAATCATATAAAACATGAAAGATAGCTAGGTAATTAGGGTGATATTAATAATTTATCAATTAAATCTTGCGAATTAAAATATGATTTATAAAAGGAGACACATGACATAAAATTTAAAAGTTGACTTGGTACCTGTGTGAGGCAGTTATAGGGTTTGATACGATATTTTTTTTACCTTGTATCATAGATTTCACAACATCTGTGTTATTTTGTACTAAGATAATATTTTGATGTGAAAAGTACTTAATTAAAAAATCATAAATGTTGGAAAATTTAGCAATAAATGTATATTAATTATAATAATAGGAGGATAAACACATCTACAATATATAAGTTTCAAGTCCCACTTTTACGTCAATTAGCACCTATAAGCAAGATAATGTAAAAATACTTAATAAATAGTTTTTTTTAATTATGAATATCCATTTGATCCCATAACATGAGTTCTGATGAATACATGTTTTAAAAATATCCAATAATACACAACCTTTTTTTTAATTGATAAAAATCTCATCTAAAATTGATCAGTCTTACAATATTAATATCTTCACAAGCTAACAAAAAGAGCATAAACAACCAATTATCCCTGAAAATTTTATTAATAAAATGTAATGGAACTTTACAACAGTTAAGAAATCGTTAAAATCAATACCTTTCTCTTGTTGTTATTATCCATTTTCACTTTTCCCACGTCCCTGTACGAGGATGTCGCTTAAATAAATATTATAACCGCGTAAATCACGTTAATCCCACCACTTAAGTCCCTCATGAAAAGACAACAATGCACCCTTTGAAATAAATTCACCACTGCCGTCGACTAGGAGTTTACGGCCATTTTTGTCAATTCACTCTTGCTAATACATTTCAGTCAACAAAACGGAGTCCCACTCCCACTCCCACTCCCAAAAACGTCACGCTCTTATCAGTTCCTCACTCGCCATCATTCAATCAATGCTCCAAGGACCCCACCACCAACCCCACTCTAATCTAACCCCAATCTCACAACTCCACGTGTCACAATCATGGAAGAGCAACACCAAAACCACCACGACACCGCACACCACTCTATCCCTTCCCCCTAGACCCCAACAAACAAAATAAAAAACGATCTATTTTGAATCTTCTCTCTACTTCGATGGCCCCCTACTACTAGTCAGTCTCCTCTACTCTCTCTCAACTCTCTCTCTCTCATGGAAAACTACGCTTATGCTTCGTATCCAGACTCCGGCGAGTCCTCTCCTCGCTCTCGCGAGGTTGATTTCGAGAACCCACCGCCGTGGGAGGAACAACAAGCCAATAGTTATAAGGTCAAATTCATGTGCAGCTACGGCGGCAAAATCCATCCTCGCCCTCACGACAACCAACTTTCTTACGTTGGCGGCGAGACAAAGATCCTCGCCGTTGACCGGAGCACGAAATTCTCCATCATGATCAGCAAGCTCGCAGCTTTGTGCGGCGACTCAGATGTTTCCTTCAAGTACCAGCTCCCCGGGGAAGATCTCGACGCTCTGATCTCTGTCACCAACGACGACGATCTCGAGCACATGATGCATGAGTACGATCGCCTATTCCGTGCCTCCGCAAAGCCCGCCCGCATGCGGTTGTTTCTGTTCCCGGTCAACCCGTCACCCGCTGCGAGTTTCGGGTCAGATGGTGGGAAATCGGACCGGGACCGGTTCGTTGAGGCGTTGAATTCCGGTCCGAGTAACCTCTCGGATAACCCCAAAACGGCCCCGAATAACGTGGATTTCTTATTTGGATTGGAAAAGGGAGCTCCACCGCCACCGATGCAGGTGAAAGTACCGGAGTTGCCAGAAGTTCATGTCGGATCGGGTCATGATGATCGTGTAATCGGGTCGGATCATATGGGTGTTCAGGCTCAGTTTCATAGGATGCAAATAAGAGAACAGGAGCAGCAAGCTATGTATAGGAATAAAAGTGACGAGAATTTAGGGGGAGGTTACGGGGGTGATTACTACGTTCACAAGTTGCCGGATAAAGTTGTTAATGCTCCTGTGAGCATGCCGCCGGCTGTTAATGCTCCGGCGGGGTATTGGCATGAGAAACAGATTCCCGTCGGAGGGTACCCGGGAACAGTAACTGTAACGACGACTCCTGGCCAACCTGATCAAGTTTACATGATCCAGACTCCGGCCCCCGTGCCGGCACCTGCTCCGGCGACTGTGTATCATACTCCAGTGATGAGGCCGGTCCCAGGTCAAACTGGTCAAGGGTACTACATGCAGAGGATGGGTGGCCCAGAAGTTTATAGAGAGCAGCCTGTGTATAACATGGTTCCACAGCAGCAGCAACAGCAGCAGCAGCCGCCGCAGCAGCCGCAGCCGCAGCCGCAGCCGCCACCGCAGGTATCTGCGGCGACCGGACCGATGGGGATGATGAGACCGAGTGGGCCAGGAATGGGGGTGACGGAGACAGGGTATACTCAGATGGCATATGATAACGCGATGGGGAGGCAGGTGTATTATGCTGCCGCTCCCGGAGGTGGGGTTGTGCAGACGTCGGGCCCGTATCAAGGTGTCGGTGGGATGGGGGCTCCGGGTGAGATGAGAGCTGTTGGTGGTGGGGTTTTGGGAGCGGACGGTAAGGTGGTGTCGAAGGCGTCACAAGGATCAGTGTGAGATCATGGCACAGTATCATCGAGTATAGAGTTATATTTATATTTTCTAAATACATTATGTTGCTAATTTAAGGTAATATGTCTCAATGTTATGTGAATTGTGGTTTAATGTATACATTAATGAGTTGTTCTTATTTTATCAGTTTGATTTAGCTTATTAGTGTCTATTTTAGCTTAAAGTACCTTGAAATGGTTTAGGTTTATAAGTTGATTTTGGCTTTGATCTTCCTCCTACTAAAACCCCGATTAAGCCCTACTTGGCGACTCAGCAATGATAGGCAAGATTGTCTTTGATCATAAAAAGTTACTCTCTCTTTGTTGGATAGTCATTCATAGTGTCTTTTTGTATGAAGGGCCGAGGCCGACGTTTCTGGTATACCCAAGTGAATGCCTTGAGAGAAACGGCACACTCAATAAATATGGAGAGCCCACAGGCAACTGTTAAACTATGACCCTCCAATCCAAGGTTGTCTTGTCGCGTAAACTTGTTCTCAACCTGTATCATTATCATCTATCTTTTGCCTTAATTTCCTTTTGTAACCCGACGCCGGACAAGACTGCTTTGTTTTCTTCCTCTGCTTTACTTTACCCCTTGTTCGGAAAATTCTATCATTATTTATTAGACATTTGCCAACGTCTTTGGTTTATTAGGCTGAAAGTGGCCAATATAAGATTCCAGTATCAATGTTTTATTTTTATTTTACCTCACCTAATAATTACTTCCCAAATTCGCTATCAATGAAGCCTAAATCTTCGAACTTACTTTTATGGGTAGACAAGTCTCACCTTAATTAAGAGGCTTTGCATACTTATTTCAAAGGTAAGGGGCAAGTTGCAAGACTTTAAACAAAGAAAAATAATTATTTAGCTGTTGTATCGTCCGGGTTTTGAAGTCAAAGTTACTTTACCTGCAGCCCAAGTAAATTATGTCATATACCATGCATGCTTGCTTGTCACTTTGCACATGAAGAGAGGATTGGCCAATAAATTAGTATCCAAAACCCAGAAAGAAAATATCAAGCAAGAAATGTAGCTATCAGAGCTTCGTAACTTATAATCCCATGACAAACAAATAGTGTCGTTTTGATCCAATACTACCGTCGGTGGCTGACGGGTGTAGAGGATTAGTTAGATGTTCGGATAAAAATCGAATCGGAACAATTTGTGTGAAGCAGCCGAAAGAAATTCCAAAGACAGGTGTGCAATTTGCAGTGACTGAACACACAACTTCACAAATCAATCATGAACCCACCATTATGGTTCCTTTGCTTACAAGTATTAGTCAAATGAACAAGTTCTATCTCTTATCTTTGTTTATATGTTTTCATGGAAACTCCTGACCCATCGACTTTGGGAGTGGTCGCTATTGGGTGACATTATATTGGGACTGCGTGGCACCAATCCTTGTGGGTTGTTGTTGGCGTTTGACTTTTGATTCTTCCAACTTTAGATATGTAATCAGATATTTTTCTTCATTCCGGACTTTTGTAACTTTGCATTACTTTATTTCTTTTCATCCCAAAAATGCAATGATTAAAAATAACAATTTAGATCCGTTAATTTTTCGGTTCAATTTTTAAATTTTTATTCTGTTTATTTTAATAATTCTTATTCGTTTATTAATTAATCGATTAATTTTTATAAATTAATAAATTTTTATAAACTAAAATAAATTAATTAATTTTCATTTAATAAACCGTTTTTTAATTGAGCTTCAGAATCTTCGATAAGTAAGGATATTTATATCTCAAATTCTTTAATTTTATTCAATTTTTATCTGATTTTCTGACAGTTTAATACTTATTAAATCCTTTAAACATTAAGTCTCTTGTTTTGCAGGTTTAACTTTCGATTCGGTTTTTAGAACATTACCAAAATATTAAGTGATACTTTTGTTTTGTTAATTAAAAAAAGAAAACTGTAATTTAAATGAGAAGAAGTTAAATTAGAAATTTAAATACAAGTTTATACATAAGTAAAGGTATCATACTCAATTAAAAATTATAAAATACTTTGTTACAAGTTCTTTTATATATGAAACACAATCACAATCACCATATTCTTATTTTATATTTCTTTTCAATATAGGATAACCAAGTTGGTAACTTTTTAACATTTTCTTCCTTCTAAGTGATTTTCAATTATTACTCCCTCCATCTCAATTCATATGAAAGTCAGTTTATATTGGACTGGCTTGGACCGACTTATCTGAATCATTAGTTTGAAGCAAGCTGCAATGCTTGTCCTAAAATATCAACTCTTTACTAGATAATTGATAAGTTCCAAAATCTTGCTTTAAGACAGATGCATTATATTTGTCCTCTGACTTACCCTAAGATAATTTGGAAAACACTATCGGATTAAAAGTGATTATTAATCATTTTCCTTTAGTGGATATCTACTAGTACTTCTCACGTGGGAATGATCAACTTCTCTAATGTTTCACTTCTCAAAGAGCTAAGTGGACGCTGTAACACTTTCTGTATGTTACCATGTCAATGTTCCTCTGTTCTTTCGTCTTCAATGTCATTCACCAGAAGATTTCTAGTTCTGGTTGTCGTAGCTCGGGTACTATTACTATAGCACACTTTTAAAAGAGACAAAGATCCCGACACGCTAACAAATTTTGTACGTTCCATACAATCCCTTCTTTCTCGTGAAATAGTGGTCCTCGAATATACCACTTAGGAAAGAAGAAAAAATACACGAATACTTCTTACTATTCTGTTCCCTTTTGTATTTCCTAACTTTATACCATGCGACGCCAAGTTTCAAAACAAAGACAAAGGTGTTAATTTATGCCCTTGCAACCAATCACTAGGTTGCAATTTGAAGTATGATATTATTATTTAATTAATAAAAAAGGATTATTTATCTTTGTATATTAATTTAATTATATTTGATGTTTTAATATTAAAAGGTAAAATCTTTGAAATAATTATTGTGTAATTAAAATTATGATGAAATCATAATTATGATATTCAATTGACATTTACATATTGTTCTTAGATGTTACAGTTTTATCAAAACGAGATATTGTTGAAACAGTAAAATTAGCACATATTATGTTCTTTCTTATACAGAAAGTAATTGAACTCCTAAATTCAAATATGGAGATATTTAAATTAATGCGTAAGTGATTATCAAAGAATAAGTTAATGAACTGACTTAACTGTAAGAATCTCAAATGAAATATTATTTATGTGTCTGTGAATTTTCTCATAATGATGGTTGTATAATTGATCCTTAGACATGTGACTACCAAGGTATCTAATGCAGAAATTACTGTGTTTTGATATTATTTATAAATCGTCCTAAAATAATTCAGTCAGTAGTACTTAGATGCAGTATGAATCATATAAAGATAGTTGAATAAGTCAATAAAGAATTCGTCACTCTAAAATAATTTGAGAAAATATTATACTTTTTTTATTAGTTGTAATTTATGAAATTCTCTAGCAAGAGTGAATTATCATTTAAAAAGATATTTTCAAATTTTAATTATAAATCAATTAATAATTAGCAAGAACGATCATGATTAGATGAAAAGAGTAGACATTGTATCCATAATCTGTCCAATTAGAACATTAGATAACGAAATGATTAAATTATACATCGTAATCATACATTGACAGGTTAAGTCAAACCACTTTGAAATTCCTGATATATATTTGGGTGGTCATGACATGTTGCTGGACGTCAATCTTGATTTATGATTATAAATATTTAATTAGAGAATTAAAGATAAATTAAAAGGATTTTTAATTTATCTTATTCTAATTGTGAATTAGAACTATAATTTATAATTATTGCCAATATATTAGAAACCTAATGAATCACACATTAAAGAGCAGCTTGTGAAGGAAAAATAAAATTTAATTAAGTTAGAGTTAATTATAAAGTTTGAGAAACTTTAAGGATCACATATGAGATATTATATTTGATTAAAATTAAATTAATTATAATTAAAGTATGATTTTATTTATAATTAAGAAATTTAATTTAAATAAAAATTACAAAAACCAGCCTAATGTTTTTTCTATAAATAGGAATAAGAATCAAGGAACTTACACTCCTGCTTAATTCTTCTCAAAGTATTGGAAATGGCTATGTGGACATTGTTAGAGGCTGGATGATTGAATAACTTGTGGTTGACTTGATGAAAAATTTTTCAATAGGAAACATGAATCAAGTATGATTTCTTACTTTACGATTCATGTTCGTGTTTTTATTCAAGTTATCAATTATTGAGATGTGTACGGAACCTGTAAAAATTTTGATTTTCATTGTGCCCGCATTTCGATCACATTGGTTTCCAACAGAAAAAAAAAGTAATGAGATTAGAAGAAAAGTTACTTCAATAATCATTTGATCAGTTTGCTTTAACCACATAACTGAAGCTAACAAAATTAATTATAAGTATATATATTTATGGGTTAATAAAAGATAAAATATGCTTTTTAATGGCGATTAAAGGAAAATATGGCGTAGACATGTTCAGGAAGACCTAATTAGAACGTAAATGGATATGATTAATTTGACTTAACTATAATTAGTCATATAATATTTTGTTTCAAGCATTTAAGAGTTCAAATTTGTGAGAAATCTCATATTCTCATACTAGCGAGTGAGTAATAAAATAGAGAATTAGAGTAATAATAACTTTTATGTTTTTGCCTCTCCTTCTTCCATATATGCCAATATTATTGACATAGGATCTTATCAAATTTAATTTTTCCTAAGAAGTAGTCTTAAAGCTTGAGTTAGGTTTATGTATCTACTTATTATACGATAGCTTATGTAGTTACCATTATAAGTAGCTCATCCACATCAAAAATTAAATTAGATTATGATTTACTTATTGAAAGTATTGAGTATTATTTATATATACGATTATTATTTATATGAAATAGAAGGAGTTATTTATTTTAACTTACAAATGAAAGTAATAGTTAGGGCTTACAATGAAAGGGATTGACTCCTAAAATATACAGTTTGAGTTTGAGTAAGTTGTCCAAATTAACATCATTTTGAGCGAATGATCAGACATCTTGTGCTTTTCAAATCGGGCACAACTCATTTACTTCTAATTGAGCCCGAACTCAATTGTTATACCTAGTGATAGTGGCTAAGTTTAAGATTTAGAAGTTAATCAAGAGCAATTTCTTGCTACGGAAGTTGAAGATGCATGCTACCCTAACTAAGGGCAATTAATTATCAACAATCGGTGAAAGTTAACAAGCTTCATAGATGACACCAATTGAAAAGAAATAAAAGTGAATGTTATTGTAAATCTGTATATAATTTTTAGTTAATGAAATTTGTCAAACAGAGAGGAGAAGAAAATGACAAACGAGATATACTATCATCTCACAAAGCTATATGAAGCCAAGTTACTCCAAACAAAAATTTCTTTAATAGAAACTTTGTACTCTTTAGGTGTTACGATCTACTTTGGTGGCTGAGCACATCAATTCTTTGATTGTTCTATTCTTTCACCTTGCATCTTTGAACTATAGGTTAGAAAAACATGAATATGCTAAACTTTTACTTATAAGTCTACTTGAATCATATGGTTAGCTTATTGCCATTTTAAACAATAATATTCATATAAACTATTTAGTTTTTGAAAATGCTATGGTCACAGTTTAGAAAGAAGAGAGTTAGTGCAAGAATAAGGAAGAAATGCAATAAAATTCACAAGTTAAAGCCTTGATAGTGATAAGAGCAAGATTGACAAAATGTGATCCAAGTGGGAGCAAAAGTAATAGTAGATCACAATCTAAAAATTAAAAGAATTTAAAATGTTACAACCATGACAAGAAATATCGCTTAAAGAAGGATTATTAGATTTTAAATACGAAAATTTTTAGTACTTAAAATGATGTCATTCCTCTATATTGTGAAACAACAATGACAATTCAAGCATGAATAGACTACCTAATGTATATCTATGTAACTCAAGAGCTATATTTCATGTGACCTTTTAAAGAGAATAGTTCTGTCATTATAAACCTATTTAGGAATATTTATGTGTAATTGTGATGACTATCCTTTAAAGGTAATTGACATTAAAGCCATCAAGTTAAAAATGTGTAATCATACAATTTGTAATCTTTAGGAGTGTTAACATATCCATAAGAGTCAACAATTATTTATACTATTAGTTATCATTAATTTATAATTAGGAATGTAATTAGCATAGATTAGGGGATATCTTTGAAATTTGTATAGATAAAATATGTAAAAATGCTCCTTTCTACAAGAGTTGAAACACATGGTGAAATATAAATTTCATTCCAAACTTTTTTCTTTGCTTCATACAAAGATATATAACTATATTGATAGTTTAAAGAATAATTTGTCATTCCAAAATTTTTTTCTCCGCTTCAGACAAAGGGATATGACTATATTAATAGTTTAAAGACCAATTTGTTATCTTTATGACTAGATGATCTTAGAAGTGAGATTGAAATTATGAATAAGTTTTTGAAAATAATTTAAAGTGTATTTATACTTATAAAAAAAGAAATGACGGGTGAAAACTTATACAGGTTAAAGGGAGAGACATGATAAAGTTTAAATAAAGGATTTTTAGTGTTATGATACTAGAAACCTAGACATATATTTAAATAGGGAATGGAGATCTTTTTTAAGCATAAGTTACTCTCTAGCCTTACAAAGATATCATTTTCTTTTTATAAGCATTGTGTTATAAGTAAGTAATACACACAAAGTTTAACGCATCAAACTTAAGAAGAAAGATTGTTCTTAAATTGGTTCATTATAATGTGTGAAAAGCACTAGTTCCTTTCTTATAAGGAGCAAAGTATTGTTTATTTTTATTAATGATTATTTCAAGAATTGTTGGGTTTATCTTGTTAAGAGGAAAATATATGTGTTTTCAATCTTTAAAGTTGTTAAAGGAATTAAACTTTTCTATAATAAAAAGATTAGGACATTTAATGTAGGAGAATGTAATTATAATCAATTTGATGCATTCGACAAGCAAGAAGATATCAAAAGATGATTCATTATAGCATACACTTCTTGATAACATAAAGTGATAATGTAGATGAAAATACATATATTAAAAAGAATAAGAGTAACGTTGAGAGCTTTAGGCTTGGATAAAACTAGAAAAAAGCAATCAATGCTACTTGTTATATAGTGAATCGAGTTTCATCAACTATAATTGATTTGAAGATATTGCAAAAGACATAGGTTTCTAAGCTAGTGGTTTTTTCCATGTATTTAAAGGTCATGTTTAGTTGATGTATATTACTTAAGAAACATAAAATTGGATCCAATATTAAGAACATATTTATTCTTAAGGTATGTTGAGCACGACTATAGTTAATTGGATATGACCTTTGTAGAAGATAAGTCAAAAAGGAAAGAAAAAATCAATTACACTTCACACAGAATTTTAAATATTATGATATATTGAAAACATAATTTCAATAAAAGATTTCTTCTAAAGTAACACCAGAGCAAGATATCTAATAACTTAATGATTTTGAAGCTCTAGAAGTTCATCAATTATATAACATAAAAATCACTAAAATGGTATTTAAGTAAAGTAATAGATGGAAATATATCATATTACCTTTAAACATATTACCTTTAAACAAAGGAAAGGAAGTGATCTACTCTTCAAGAAGCGTTAGATAATTCAAACGTTTCTCAATGGATGACATAATACAAGAGAAAAATAAAGCTCTTTATAAATACAAAACTTAGGAACTTATGTCATTACAACGAGAAAGGAAGATAATTGATAATAAAAAGGTTATTCAAGATCAAATGAAATGGTGATGAGCAATTAGAGCTATATTGTGCAACATTTGTGTTAAAACGATATGCTAAAAAAGAATGAATTGACTTTAATGGAGTATTTTCTCTTAAAATCTGACTTATGAAGGTTAGAGAAGTCTTAGTGATATGTGTTATATTTGATTATAGCTAGAAAATTTGGATTTAAAAATGACTTTCCTTTATGGAGATATTGAAGAAGAAATTTATATGTTCCACAAAAAATTTGAAGAAAAGAAAATAAGATCTTAATTAACAAGTTAGATAAATCTACAATATAAAATAGGCACTAAGATGTTGGTAGAAGACAATTGATTTCTTCATAATAAATTTTAGATATAACATATTTAATATAGACCTTTATGCATAATTTGAGAGATTTAATGATAATGATTTCATTATGTCATTGTTATATATAGATTGTAGGTTGGTTGTGTATCCTAAAAAAGATCATATTAAAAAAAATAAAGGAATAGTTAGCTATAGAAGTTGATATAAAGGATGAAGAACAAAAAAAAAAAAAAAGAGATTCCAAAGGTGCAAATTCATCAAGATAAAATGGTAGGAAGATTAGACTTTTTCAAAAAAATTATCTAAAGAAGATTTTGCAGCTTTTTGATATGTAAAGTTGTAAATTGATTTCTACCCTTCTTCTTATTAATTTTAACTCATCCTCTATTAAGAGTTATGTTAGCGAAGATAAGAAAATGGATATCCCAAGTATCATATACATCAATAATAGGGAGTTTGTTGTATTTTATGATTTATATAAGATTAGGCATTGTATATATAGTAGGAGTAATTAGTTGACATATATTGAATCTTAATAGAGAGGATCAAAGCATTGCATAAAGAATTTTAAGGTACACTAAAAAGACTTCTAATGTTGCATTATAATATAAAGGATTATATTTTATTATAGGTAGATAAGTTGACTCTGATTCTGCAATAAATCCAATACAATTTACATGTTCGCACTTATTGGCTACACTATAAATTGAATTTTCATGCTGCAATTAATTATCATTTCATTAATAATAACAGTATAATTTATGGAAACCAGATAAGTAGGTAGAGAAGATGTATGATTAAAGAACTCAAATATAAACAAGAGAAGATTTTCTTATCTTGTGACAATTAAATTGCCTTGCATATTTGAGTTTAGTTTCATTTTGTTTGTAAAAAAGCAGAAGAAGGAAGTGTGCATATATATATAAACTTTAGATAAAAGAAAATGAAACGATAATAAGTTTATTTGGTGTCAATCCTTTTGTTAACTGGTGAAAATATAAGCAACACAACAATGATAAGGTAGAAAGAGTAGTGTAAAACTGATTGATTCTCAATCAAATCTCCAACTAAGAGATTTAATAAATAAATAACTTATAATTATATATTTATGTGCTAATAAAAGGAAATAAATTAGAATCATATGTTCTATTTGGTGATTCAAAGAAACAAGTATGTAGTGGAGACGTAAGTAGGGTCCATTAATTAAAACCAAGTAAGATGAATCGTTATGGTTTGTTTGATTCAATTATAAATAATCATGCACTTCTTATTTTGAACATCTAAGTTCTTAAGCAATTAAGATTTAAGATCTTAAGAGAAATACGATATTCTCATATTATTTTGTAATAGACAAAGAATGACTAATAAAATCAAGAGTTAGAAGGGTAAATTTTCTATATCATATTTTTCGATTGTACCTTGTCCATTATTATAATCTTATTGAGCTATGATATTGCTTTATCGAGCCTACTTTTTTTAGTAGTCACTAAAAAGGATCAGTGAGTGTCAACATGTTATTTGTTATAAAACAAAATTAACTGGGAAAAAAGAATGAAATGGATTTGAGTGATGAGATCCTTGTCATTTATTTAATCATAAAGTTGAGGTGTATTTAATAATATGTCTATAAAAGTGACTAATTTACTATTTCCCTTTCTTCAATTTAATCAATTTTATTTAGAAGAAAAAAATAAGTAGTTAATGAATCGTGGGAGAAGAAATTTTTTATTAATCTCCGAATGGCACATGATATTGGTGAATTATGTGTCTATTTTTTGGCCTATTTAAAAACTAACGAATGAATTGTCCTTTCTAATGCTGACTACAAAAATTTCATATGAGCAAATCACAAAAACAAACACATTAATAACACAAGTTAATAATAAAAGAGATACAAAAATGATTCATACCAAGAACCTTTCATACAATATCTTTATTGCAATAGATGAACTGGTGAAGAGAAACTCTTACAATCATATTGGTTTGCATAGGTGAAGAGGAATCTTTTACAATTATCTTGCTTTACCAAAAAAGAAGAGGGATAATTTACAAATTAATATTTTTAAATTTAATGAGGAATTCTGAAAATCTATACCCTAAGCAAATTTTCTTTTGCTATGACCAATGAATTAGGGCTCTCTATATGTTATGCAATACACATATTCACTCAAATTCTCTTTCTAGCCTCTTAAAGCTCTTAAACACTCTTTAACATGCCACAGTTCTAACCACAACTTAATTGTAATCATTTATATTTAAAATTTAATAGGTAAAAGATACAAATTGCCCCTTAACATTTCTTAAAAAGTCTAAATTAGTCCTTATCGTTAGCTACAGTATCATGTTATATCTTATCGTTTTTAAAATGGTATTGGTAGCACCCTAAATCCTGTATGAGTTAAGTTTTTTTGCAGCTTTTAGCACTTTTTAGTATTATGAGTTATAAATTAAGTCTATATCATGTTACAACTAGGCAATTTAGACCTACATGATACTGATATGATCTTAAAAGTAATTTCTTTAAACACTTGCTAAATATGTGATTTTCACCTTAACGTTTCACAATAAGTCTAAATAAACTCGTACTATTATCTCTTTTTTTTTATCACTTTCAAGGTGTAGTGAGTACTATTTTAGTAACATTAGGGTGCAATGACTACTTAACATTAGAGTGTAAACTAAACTAAAGGTAACGATAGGAACTTATTTAGAATTTTTGTGAAATGTTGAGGTACAAATCACAGCTTTAGTCAATTAAATATTCAACCATTAATTTATGCATATTATTGGTTAGTTGATTTCCTATCTTCGACTAGTTGGACATTCTCTTGCTAATCTTTTGACTAGTCTAACCCCTAACTAGACAAAATTCATCCTTTCGGTAACTTTTAAAGTTCACCATTGGCTAGCCTATTCAAACCTTTAGGCTAGCTAAACCATTATATAAATCAACTTAAAAACTTTAACTTTAGGTATTATTTTAAAAGTTTCTCACAAATTATTTTAATGGTTAAAAGAATTTTATTTAAAATCTTCCAAATTTATTCCTGATTATAAAAAGTATGTACACTATTTGCATATAATGACGAGCTCTTCGATCATTGGATGACCAAGATAAAGTTACGAAAAGGATTACAATAATTTGTTATAACTTTAAGTGATTGATTCTTTCTTATTTTTGAGATTTTTGCTTGAATTTTCTTGAAACTCTCTTGAATGTATATGGGTTCTATTTTAATTTTTTATTCTTTGATTGTTCAATTAATTTAATAGGCTCTTTTATTGACGTTACTCTTCTATTGAACTTAATCTTTTACACATTGATTGATTTCATTGTATAAAACTATTGATATTATAAAAAACAAATTCATTAACAACCATTCAATTATCAATTAGGATCTCACTTGCTCTGACAACCTTCTTGTATCACATTTGGGTAGCATCTCCGTTAAATTCTTTGAGGAAGTAAATAAAGGAAAAAAAAAAGCATAATGCTCATCGGCTAAAGAGTACCAATCCACCAAGCTAGCCAACCTGCCTAAGCGGCTCAACCTGTGCAAGGGACATTGAGCAACCTTTCTAATGTACAACAGAAATGGAGATGAACTTCAAGAATCTAATCTATGCAGTTGTTAAAGGCTGCTCTTAAGGAAAGCTTCAAAGGCTACATTTAAAGTACCAACTATCGTTTTCTGCCATTTATTATTCTCTTTCCACAACATCACATGATGGCCGTATAGATAAATATTCTGGTTCTTCCAAAGGATAAGGTTAGCACTTTACAAATTAACTTATGTGTTTCCTTTCCGCGCATAACATATTCCCTCAGCTTGCGTTTCATATAATATGTCTTAAGTGGAACTTGCAATTAAATCGATCAATTGTTTCATTTTTGTTTTGTCTCGAGAACATGGACGACCCCAAGTATGCTTATGGTTACCCTCCCCCAGGTGTTAGCGTTAACTTCAGTGACACTACAGTGTTATCTTCCTAAAGTTTGTATGTTATTGCCATGTTTCAGCTTGTCCTGTACTGAAGATGCTTTTTTTCCTTATGAGAATTTGAGCATCGTTCACTATATCTTGTATGATCTTAACGGGTCTTTGATTTTGTTCTTGGTTGCATGTTGAATACCCAAAATTTCCATCTAGAAACGGTAAATTTTTACTTTGTAACCAAGAATGGGCAAACTCATCCATGTTTTTTCTTCATTAAAAGGCCAAAACTTATATGTTCTTCTAATCATTGCAGAAACATTGCATATCTGCATGGAGCATATTTGATTGCCTTGTAATTCAACATTTCCTATATACTCAGATGTTTAGATTTTCTGTTTTCATACTTCTAATGCTTTATGGCATTCAGGTCATCGAGAGCCGCCACCAGTAATGGCACCCCCACAATACTATGCTCCACCTCCACCACCACCGCCACCGCCACCCCCACTTAAGAAGGAAGTAGGCTGTCTTGAAGGATGGTATATACATGTTACTTCTCATATTTCTCGTTAGTACTGCATGCTGAGTGATTATAAGAAATTGTGGATGAATACAAAACTTATGCTTCATCTGAGTTTGTCTAAAGATTACATGTTCTTTTTGGTTTTTGCAGTCTTGCAGCTTTATGTTGCTGCTGCCTCTTGGATGAGTGCTGTTGTGATCCCTCTATACTGTTCGTCTCATAATTGCTTGTTTTGTATAAAGTTAATTTACTGTTTTAAAATGTTCTTTATGTTCTATAATTAAGAAGTAAAGTTGTTTGCTTGATCGTGTATAGTTCATCCATAGATCAGTATCCAATACAATTGCGATCTTTTCTTTCTCTCTAGGAATCAAATCCTCTTTACTCGTGATAATTTTCTCTGGAAATGAATATATAGTTTATCATAACACTTATTTGCAATTCAAGAAAAGGGTGTTGAGAAACAAGTTACATGAAAGCTTTCACGGGTTAGATTTATTCTAAACTATTTTAGCAGACAAGGTTTTGTTCCCAATCAACTTACAAGTGGCAACGCAAAGTGGCTGGTAAGAAGAATTTCAACGCAGAGTTATTCTTTTCTCTAATATAAACACAACAACTTAATCTAACCCAATATTATGCGTTTGAAAAGGCACAAAGAATCAAGTTTGCTTTAGCTGCTTTTGAGCTGTTATACGTTATAATTTATGGGGTTAGGTGGGGTCTACATTAGCTTTTTGCATTTCTTTGCCAAGGTGATCATTTAAATATGGTTTCACAGAATGAAAAGGAAAGAGTAGAGAAGTAAGCATGCTTCACAAAATTTATGTCCTCAGGCTAATGGAATGAAATCAAGTAGTCTCCATGATTTTATTACATTATGTTATGGCCATCTAGTCAGTATATGAAGAGTGACTCGGATGAGAAGAATTAAAGGTATACATTGCGGCTGAAAGAACCAAAACCTTTTCCCCGAGAGAAACAACAAAGGAACTACCGGTAAAGAGCTTCTTAAGTTACACGATGTGGACTAGATATTGCTCATTGGCTCATTGGCTAATCGTTTTCTGACCCCACTGGGAAAACTTTCAGTAATATGGAGAAGGCTACAGATCGCATTAGTCATGGAGAAAAGGTAAACATCAGTACTACTACTGCTTAAGCGTGACCCACATGCAATGGATGTATGTCCTGGTCTGGTTCTGTAATTAGGATCCTGGATGTTTACAAATAAAATGAGCAAGATAACTTCTCATGTTATCCCTGGGAGAAAAGCAAATATGTAGCTGACAGCTGGCCAGAAAACGATAGCTTTTCTGTACTGTATCCAAATCCTAGATTTTTTTCTTCTCTGCTTGAAACAAAGTAGGAATCCAGTACTAGTCATTTCTCAGGTGATGTCAGCTTGTCCTAAGCCGCAATCATATCATGTAAACACGGCTGAGTTTGAAACTCTATGGAGAAGCTGAACAACCAAAGAGTAGAAATAATAATCTAAAGCCAAATTGAAACACGGTCTAAATCTGGAAAACACGTTCACGTATGCCGACAGATTGATTGATGGGCAATCATGGTCACAAGTTACAGGCTTACCACGGTCTCTTTCCTGCACAAGCACACAGTCCTTTCAATAATCTCAGCTTTTTGCCTTGTATGAGCTAGTTCACTCCTCTGCCATTTGTTAATTTATCGAAGTTGTTTTCACAAAGAAAGATGCCATTTATTGTTGCCAGTACCCGGAGAGAGTAAATGCAACAGAAAAGTAAAGTTGATCGGATATAAGTGAAGATATATGCTACCATGGTTTTATCCACTGAAACTTGAAAGCGAGTTGCCACCAAAAAACGTCACTCTGTCAGAATCTCAAATAACAGTTCATTTTAGTACAATTCTTAAGCTTAAAACTGTTCTTACTGGGTTATAGAAACACATTATCCACAATTTATTGCAAATACCCAACACGATCACCTCAGTTTGGAAGTCAAGAAAAAGACTTGAACGATGTTGTTAGTGTTGGCCAACGGTCTTGTTAGATAAAGATATCTCTACCACAACACTAAAACTAAGCTGGCCATACTTTTGATGTGTGGATATCCACCACTTGACGAACCTATACCTTGCCATATAGTGTTGGGAAGGAGAGGAGTCGTTAGATGGAGATGTGTTCTCCCTTTCAGTGTTGGATGGATGTTGTTGGATTGTACCAGCATAGCATGGATGGACAACTTAACAGACAAGAAACATGGGATATCTTCGAACCGAAATCTGGAGTCCCAACACATACTCTCTATCCAAGAAATGGGCCTATTAACATAAAATATCACGGTTACCGTCCAATCTTGCACCAACTCTTGGATTTGATAGTTCATTCAATCTGAAACCATTTGATGGTAGAATTAGTAAAACATTAGTACTAGTACTTTCATACATTTGTACCAACTCTTGTATTAGTTCTTACTAACAAACTGGGCTAACATTTCTTACTTATGGGTGAGCTCACGTCATAATACAAGAAACAGTGAAATCAAAAGCCCATGGAGTTGTTTGGTGAGCTCAGCTCAAGACAATTTGACAAATATTGAGCAAAGGAGAAAGTTCCAAGAGCTGGTATACGTACGACACACCCATTTTCTCCAGTAGATCAGGACGATTCAAGAATTGGAATAGAACAACCATGATCCAACCGAGGACGCTGAGTGGCTACACACGAAATTGAAGAGGTTGGTCAAGTAGGACTTGAAATGTGTGCAAGCCGACATGCATGTCCCTTTCATTTTTCTGATTAAAATTTGCGTGATAGGTGAATGGAACATTTCAACTTTGTTCGGACGTGTTAGGTTCTTCCCAAAGTAAAAAATACTGCTTTTAATTCTTAAGGTTGGAATAAGATGTGATCATTAGATCGTAACATTGCTGCGTGGATGATGATGGTGTATTAAGAATTTCTCAAGTTAGCAATTAATTAATTTTACCCTGATGAGTTGATTAGTGACTTCAATAGAAATGAAAATTCTAAAAAATTTTAGTAAAGGATCTGGACCAATCATTTAAATGGGGAATAAACGTTAAGGGGAATAAAAGTTAACTTAAAGGAGGCAATGACTTATATAAGTTCCGGCAATTAAGAAATTTCGATTAATAAATATATAAAATCAATTAAGTTGATCTCACACAACAACTTACGTTATTGTAACGAAATAGTTGCTTAACATTTTTTACCTATTAATTATGGTAAACCCAACAAGAAAAAAAGAAATTGGGCAGACACAAAACCTAATTACACTCTACAACTTGAATATAAAATTTTAGAAATAACTTCTCTATTAGCTAGAAATAAAGTTATATACTATTGAACCTTTTCGAATTCTACATTTTAGTAGTACTTAAATCAACTCTTAATTTTGCTACTTTTACTGTGATCTTGACCATGGTTTTAAATAATTAAACAGTTAGTTTACTTATAATTCTCTTCACTTCAATTAAGATCTAAGTTTCTCATTTTATCTCAGACCAAAGTTTGACTATGAGCATCTCTTTTTAATATTTCATGATAAATTCAAATTCATACACCAAAATAATCACTTCATATTTTGGAGATATCTTATCATTTTTTAATTTTTCTTTAATTATTATTATTTGTTTCATGTCGTAATATTTTATGATTGTCCTAGTATACGAGACTACCTACTTTACAAAAGTCAGAAGAGAGTAATCAATTGTACACAAACTTTTCTTCGTATTTTACAAAAAAAAGTTGCTTCTATGACTCAAACATATAAATTTTTAGTCATAAAAAATAACTTTAATAATTATTCTAAAGCTCGTCCTCATGTTCTAATATTTTTTATTGTAATATATAAAATTGAATAATTTGACCAAGTGACTTATATAATAAATGAAATTAGACCCCAAAAAGACGAATAAAGCTATTTAGGTCATAGTATCATCAATCAACGTACCTTGTCTCTTATATTTGCCTTCAGAAACAATGAAATGACTCCACCTGCACAGAGGACAAAGGTTTAGGGATAAGAATCATTGTCACTAAAACCCTAAATTTTCCAAATTCCAAACTCTTCGTTATTCTTATACTTTTAAGAATTCTAGACTTCTGTATATTAAACAACAAAGATAGCCCTCTCTCAGCTTTAACTATTACTCTCATCAGGAAAATTATTAAAAATATTACAAATAGATTTTTGATTAAATTTATATTATACTATTGTCTATTTAATAATACTTATATAATTATTTAGAAACAATCTTTATACTTATTAAGAGTAACTAAGGTTATGTATTATTGGACCTTTTCAGATCTCGGACAACATTAAGATTTTTATTGAATATTTATAACAATATTTATTAAAAATATTTAATAAAAATTATATTTAATATTCTAAAATATAAGAATACATTTTAGAAAATCCAAGTCTTATCTTGTAACAAATTATCAGTTTTTTTGTACAAAAATTTATTTGAAAAATAGGTCATTTACTTATGCGATGCGAACTATCACTGATTAGAAGTGTAAATCCGTGAAGAAGAAAAGGATAATTAGGTCATTTACTTAGCATTCAATAAATCATGAATTCATAATGACACGGCGATGTTCATACACGCGCTGCTTTTGGCTTTCGCGATCGCAAATCACATGCGCATAGCTTCTCGTTCACGACGCCAAACCACCAGTTGGCTTCATTCCACGTCATCTCCCTCACATCTGGGCCCCATACACTCTCTCCACATAAACCCTAAATTCACGTCAAATTCACCCCAAATTCACCTCCAAACCCAACGCACCACATAAAAATCCTCCCCCGCATCCCACGGCCCTAAGTTCTACCACGTGTCTACATCCAACCATCCCAACCGTCCGCGCCAGATCACCCGGTCAGTCTCTCGGGCAGATGATTAACAAGCGAACTAAAATCAACGGTCCGGATCATGCCAGTAAACGTCACGGGCAGATCTGCTCGCCTTTAAGAAGAGAGCCTCGTCTCCTGTCCTCCTCGCTCTTGATCAGGGTAATCCCACACAAACCCTAACCCCCTTATTTACGCCTTTGCCCCTTGATGGTTTTTTGTTCGATCTGGCGCGTGGGTCAACTCCGGTACCCGATTAATGTTCTCGCCTGAATTGGGCAGGAGCTTGGCCGGTAGACTACAGAGACGACGATGGCATCTGCCGTTTTAGCCAATCGGAGCGAACCAGATTGGACTCAGCCACGCGCTAATTTCATGGGCAAAGCCCCTTTCTCTAACCCTAACCCCAACCCTAAATTTTCCAAGAAACGTCAGTTCCAGCAACACTTACACGACGTCGAAGAACCTCCGGCCATAACTCAATCGGCGGCCTCGGACGATGCATCGTCGATAAACCACCACCGGAGAGCCAGCGACTTTAACACTGGCGGTTACGTCACGTTCAACGTCGCTAATTACTCGAAGAAAGAGTTGGCGGAGCTAAAGAATCGTTTGGTGGTCGAGCTTGAGCAGATTCGGGTGTTGAAGAATCGGGTTAACGCGTCAGAGTTCCAGATCCGCTCAGGATCCAATTTCACGAACCCTAAAAAACTAACCCCGAACATCAGCAAGGTGTCGGGCAACAAAAGGCCGTTCCAAGCAACGAATTTTGGGACGGGCGTGAAGGGAACAAACCCTGAGAATGGTCAATTAATGAAGAAGTGTGGTCCAATTTTGACGAAATTGATGAAGCACAAGCTAGGGTACATCTTCAATACGCCTGTGGATGTTGTGGGCTTGCAGCTTCATGATTACTACGATATAATTAAGAATCCGATGGATTTGGGTACCGTGAAATCGAAGTTGGGGAAGAATTTGTACGATTCGCCTAATGATTTTGCCGCAGACGTGAGATTAACTTTCAATAACGCGATGAGATATAACCCTAAGGGTCATGAAGTGTATGTTCTTGCCGAGCAGTTTCTTTCAAGATTTGAGGAATTATTCCGGCCTGTCCGGGATAAAGTTGGGGACTTTGATGAAGGTTTTGAGGAAGAACATGTACAAGAGGTGCAAGCGAGTTCCTGGGATCATATTCCGAAGAAAGATAATCATGAAAATTCAATACAAGCTGTTGCGGCGAAATCTGAGCAAATTACGGCAAGTGGGTCGAATCAAATCCCTAAACAGCAGTCAAGCACGCAGTTGCCTGTGCGGACCCCTTCGCCACCCATACGTGCCCCACCTGTGAAGCCAGTGAAGCAGCCAAAGCCCAAAGCGAAAGATCCTAATAAGCGGGAGATGAGTCTCGAGGAAAAGCACAAATTAGGGCTTGGATTACAGAGTTTGCCTCAGGAGAAAATGGAACAAGTTGTACAAATAATAAGGAAGAGGAATGGACATTTGAGACAGGAAGGCGATGAGATTGAGCTTGATATTGAAGCGGTTGATACAGAGACACTGTGGGAGCTTGATCGCTTTGTTACTAATTACAAGAAAATGGTTAGCAAGATAAAGCGTCAAGCTTTGATGGCTGTGAATAACAATGCGGCTGCTACTACTGCAAGTGAAGGCAATAAGGTAGCATATACGTTCATTACAACATTGTTTCTCTTTGTTCATTGGGCTGATATGAATTTTCAGATGTTTCAGTATTTTGATGATCTTTTTGCTTGTGATAGGATGTGGCTGTAAACGATAGAACGGATGCTGCAACTGAGGCAAAGAAGCCCAAGAAAGGAGAGGCTGGGGACGAAGATGTGGATATTGGGGATGATATGCCAATGAGCAGCTTCCCACCAGTAGAGATTGAGAAAGATAACGGTCATGCCAGCAGCAGTTCTAGTAGCTCCAGTAGTTCAAGTGATGACTCGTCTTCCTCGAGTGGTGTGAACCAATCCTTCTCTAATGATGTCGAGAATAACGAATTATGAATTACTCGATGAAATGCTAATTACTGCGTGGGAATTTTTGTATTCAGATTCAGATTCGGGGAGCTCTTCAGGGAGTGATTCCGAAGATGCACATTCGTAGATCCTGGGGACTGAAGAATGAGCACAATGGCTTTACGACTTGGCTAGGGTTAAGGTCTTCCAACTGCCTTGATTTTGGAAGTGGAATTTGTATCAAGGTGTGACTTGTCACTTCTGGCTGTTTGCTTTGAAACTTCTTTAAGCCACCAGTATTGTGAAATATCTAAATCTCTTTCCGTTTTCTTTTTTGTACAGGGGAGGGTTCTCAATGTTAATTGTTTTGTTGGATGCTTTTTGGTAGAGTTGGAAGTGCAGAGGGCGGAAGTGTCGCGCTGATGTAGAAAACAAAAAACTCCGTCTTTGAAGAGAGAAAACTGAATCCGTGTTTTACGTTAGGAAGGGAGGATGACAAGGTCAATTAGGTGGTTAAATGATAGAAACATCAAATTGTGGAATTACCCTGTACACATTACAACAGTAATACATTGTTTTTAGCTTCATTGGATCCACTCCACTTGCCTCGAAAAGTTCAAAAAATAATATGAATAAATCCAAGAAAGCACGCATGAAATTCTCTAAGCTCGCTCCAAACACCCCAAGTAAGACTGGTGGGTATGGCCTGCCAGGCTTGATTTCTTCTAAACATGCCGTCTATAGCCGTCAGATCTTGGTTTCGTGCAATTTTTTGTGTCATGCTCATTAAGCAGGGCATGCATGCGGGAGTTGCTGGCCTGTAGCTCTACAAACATGTGAAGGGACAGTGGCCCTGGACTTCAATTGTAATGCAACAATTTTTTAAGTGCTTGTAATGGAGAATAAAGAAACAAGTTGCAGCTTATAATCCTTAAACATGGTGAGAGGTTTTTTGACCTACACGGTCCCATATTGGATCCCATATGTGATGTCTCACTTTTAATGGTTTTTTGAATTATCCGGTCCCATATTGCATCCCATATGTGATGTCTCACTTATAATGAGGCTGACACCATTTTCCTCCCAACTGTACAATTTTCTTTTGGGTATAAAATATACAAGAAAACTAAAGGAAAACCTTTTAAATAACTTCGAATGAAAATTATTTTCATGTGACCTTTTCCCTTGTTTAGTCTATTGAACATATGATCTCATGTTCAACAGCATGGACGAGAGAGGGAGAGCAAGTCAGCTGAACTTATAAAAGTCACCAAGAAAATCATTCCTTCAATAAACACAAGAAGACTGATCAAACGTGATACAAATCAGCCTCAGAGTTGTTGTCTGACAAACAACTTGTAAACGTACCGTGTATTTATATGACATCTACCACAAGTAATCTATCAATTCACTTCATGGGAGGACTTCTGCTGAGGGGCAACCAATCCATAAACTAGATTGTTAAAGCCTGTTGGCAACTTTATCTTTTCTATAATCATTCAAGTTAAAACGCCTGACTAATAACTGGACCCTGTTCAAAAATTGAAGATGCATCTACAAAAGGTTACTCCACATAACAATGCACTCATGTGGACTTCAGATTCAAAAATTGCTTACCGAACTGGGATTCACAAGCAGCTAGAGCCTCCGGGTCCAAATGTTTGAGAAAGGACTTATTCAGAGAATTGGTTGAGATCATCCGGAAGATTTTTCCACAAAATTTATGCACAGCAATTCGCCTTGCCTTCTTTTCCGGCATATTTGTCACTACAATCGTTACCAGATGACCAATTCTTTGTACATAATTTCTCAAATTATCTTCTGATGCACAATGGCTCTTCTCATCAGTGCCTGAAGAAACCAACAATTTCAATACTTCCAACACCAGATCAAGTGATTCAACCTGCCGGAATTCTGACTTTGTACTGCAACATTTTTCCAAAAGAAAGTCAAGAAGATTGCGCCCAATCCATGGTCTTCTACGAAATATTTCTTTCAAAAATTCAGATTTTATCTGAGACCTTTTACTTTCAAAATATTCCATCAAAACAGTTTTAAATATGTCAAGAATTCTCTGTAATTCGGACTCAGAAAAATGTCTGCCATCAACAATTTTCAGAAGCCAAAAGGTCGAGTTCTGACCAAGGGAACTAATCATTTTGTGTCGATTTAATGACACAGATTGCTTCTTCTTAGATGCAGTATGTGCAGTTTTTTTCCTCTTGAAAGGTTTTGATGCCAATTTTAGGCTTTTTTCCAACAAAGTTTCGAGAGTGGACAGCTGCACCCTTTCATCACTTGGAAAACACTTCACCTTAAATATCTTCTTTTGCAGAATTCCCCATATTCGCCGTCCAAGCTCCTCGCTGACCTCCATAGTATGTGGATTTACAAATGCATGTGCCAGGTTGGAGTACACAGTAAGAACTTGGGCGTCGCCTGTTGAACACAAAGCATAAATATTGAAAGAAACTCAGAAATAGCAAAGAAGCCAACTTCTGAGAATATAATGTTCTGGAAAGGAAAAAATGAATAACATGGTTCTTCCAATTAAAACAAGGGATTCTCTTAAGAATGTCGGGAAATGGACATTTACCAATTCAACCTCCTCAAAAGATTATAAAATCCCTAATGTTGTTTCTAATTTTACACCTGAAAATCAGACGTCACCACACATATGGAAACTGAGAAAAAAAAAAGTACTTGCCTGGGCTTTCTTGCAAGTAAATTTCCAACAGCGAAAGAACACGAAGTTTGAAGAGAACAAGCTGGGATTGAGCAGTTTCATTGCCAGCCTGATTCTTTTTCTCTTTGAAAATCTGCGCAAGGTAAGAGTCCATGCGGAACATTGCATCATCATCCATTCCTTCATCAGAATCATATATATCTCCTGACAGTTCTTTACCAACTTCCTCAACTCCACCTACTGCCTCAGAATCATCCATGTCAGCATCACCCTCACGGTCACCATCACCAATTTCCCCCAACTCAGATTCATCGATACCTTCATCTTCTTCAATTCCAAGAAAGTCTTCATCATCATCATTATCTTTGTCTTCAGTATTTGCTCTATGATGTCTAACTGGTCTTAGCTCTTTCTTAACGACACGTAGCATTCGAATAAGACCATCAATTGTCACTTCCCGAACAAAAGACTTGAAAACCTAGAAAGATTAATTATGGCTACATAAAAATACAATGGAACATTGATTGGAAGATGAATGGGAACTTTTGTTGGCATCCTAGCAAGCCAACTGATTCAGTTTTCAGTAGAGAACACGACATGTGGGCGGATAACTCAAACCTAGTTAGAGCTGCATGAAAAGCTTATAACTACAAACTACAAGATGATTATGCAACCAGGAATAACCAAATTGTAAAGTCAAGTTGAAATTGACTAAACACAGAAATGATACGGACACACTCATATACAGAGAAGCTAAACTTTCAACCTTGCAAATACCTGCTCAATAGCAAACCGAATGGGGGCTGATGACTGTGGAAGCAATGAAAGTAGTGTATCCAGAAGCACATCTATAAACTGAGAATTTGTATCATTATCCAACTCTTCATCTAAGTCCTCGATAAAACCTGAGGACTCATAGCCTTTCTTACACAATATAATAAGCTCAGACACAGCTTCAGAAAATTCTTCAGGTTGAAGTAGCATTTGCAGAAGTAACTGAATCAGCAAGTATCTGATGGAATGTGCTCTATGTAAATCAGGAACAGCCTCAAGACTCCTCTCCTGCCACAATCAAACCTTCAGAAAATTTCACAATTCTAACAGGAATAAGCAAAATAGAAATCACAATTGAGATTAATGAAAACAAGCAACAAGTTTCAACAATGGCTAACTAATCACATAAATAATAAGATTAATTTGCAATTCCCAATAATCTATGATAATCCCACAAAATGCTCTCTCCAACACATGTTTGAGTGCATATAGTTCTGAGATACAATAATGCCTAAATATTGCATGCATGAAAAGCTGGGACAAGCTAAATAATGCTTTCAGAGAATCTACATCTGAAGATGCCAAAACAAGTATTGATTATATTACCAGTTTGTAGAGCCAAATTTCCGTTTTTTGCAATCTTTTGAATGCCTTTTCATCCTCATCACTCAAAGGCCTAAAGAGAGAAACTGAAGGAATGTTATGCAATGTGTTGATGAACCGCATGAAATATGATCCAACATCATTAGCATCATGTATCCCTGCATGAAGACATGATACCTTCAACTTTTGGGCACTAGCCAGCAATGATTGGATCTGCTCAATACATATCCTGCAGATTGCAGTTGAGGCAGCAGTTTTTGGCCATCTAAATTTCTCCTGTAGTTCAAAAGATGTCACTTCCGAACCAAGAGAAGCATAGAAGAGACCTTGAACAGCTAGAAACTTCAGAATTTCCTTTTGTACGCGAAACTTTGCTTCAGGATCCAGGTTCAAATATTTCAAAATGCTTGGGAGTGATTCAACAATCCAAGTTTTCAAGAAATCTGAATTCCCCATAGCACCAACTGAATCCTTGTCCTCAATTGAACCAATCTCTGAATTGACATCAGTAGTTTGACTGTGATCTGAAGGTTCATCTATCATCTGACTACCATTCACAAATAAATTCATTAATTCCTGAATATAAAGCATGCAGCCAGATTCTGTAGCGACTTCTGCCAATAAAGATTTTACAGTTTTTGTCCTTGTGATGCAATCGAATTTCCCATTACTGTGTTTTTGTAAAGCTACTACAAGAGCAACCCGTCTCATGTCGTCATTTCCTACCCAATCCGACAATTCTTTAAGAAAATGCTGCACCACTTTATATAGCCAAGAGTCCTTTGTTGAAAGAACATCCATCAGACACTGTACAAGTTTGTAAGACATAAGATAAGGAAGAAATGATGTGGGTAATTTTGGGAGAAGAAGTAGCAGTATCTCAAATGCCAAGCGCTTGCGGTCGTGAGATGATTGAAGAAGAGATCCCTCTATGACAACTTCACAAAAGGATTGTATATTGTTTGAAACTTCTTCCTTAAATGAATTAGACTTCCGACATTTCTTGTGCTTCTTTTGATTACTACAAGCTGATACTATGTCTTCACCTTCTAAAATTGTGTCAGGCAAAAGAATGTTTACCAGGACCCCCCATAAACTGTGAACTCGAGGCTGGCAGAATGTAGATTCCTGCCAATATTAACATTAAAAATAACAAAGAACTATCATGCATTCAGTCTTGATACAGTTAAAAACTTGACAAATTGATGCCTTAAAAACATACCTTGAAGCAATTTGCAAGAGAGAACAAATGGTCAGGAGAAAAAAATTTACTAGGGCTGAATGGATATGGTAATATGTTTCCAAATGTAACACTATCAACGGAAACCTTCTCCCTGACTTTCAAAGCTAAAAGCAAAGCATCAGGATTCCCAACAGCAGTGGCCCCTTCAATCCATTCACGCAGCTGTGGAGCTTCAATTACATGACTAACCACAGCTTCACTTGGCAACTACAATCATAGGGCACATCACATACAGGTTTAGTAAAGCAATCATATAAAATAAATCATAAATTGCTATGTTTAAATTTGTGCGACAAAAAAAAAAAGAAGTGAAAAGAAAACCAAAAGTCTTCATGGAAGCATCAAGAAGAAAAGAAAAAATTTGCATGAGAGAGGGTGAGAGATTGCTCATGGAAAGTTCTTAATCCCAACGCAAATGATATGCAAGTTGAAACAATTTACATCCATGAACTCTTTATATCATTTAGGTCAATATGCAATTACAGCAAAATGATGCAAAGAAAATTATAGTATCTACTCACTGTATAATATTTCAAAAACTGAAAGTAGAAAACAAAATGGCTGCGAGTACCTACAATCACTTCTTAAATTACAAATTTAACCACGAGCCACTAGGCAAGAAATTCACTCATAATACGGCTGCCTACCTGCCCCATAATGCAGGCTGTAAGGGCTTCAAAACCATTGCTATCCACTCACTATCCAAAGAGAAAAGGAATAACAATGAAAAAACAAGACCAATCCTTTATCATTTCCACCGTTAATTTTAGAAGATGGAAGTATTAACCAAACAGAACTAGCACATGTAAAATATTAACAGAAACCTACTGAAACTATGTTATGGACTCCTTGGTGGGTCGTTCTTATCAAAGACGCAGTTAAGTAGTTGGAATCATAGGGCTTAGGATTTGTTCAGTTATTTTGCCTTATCGTTATCTCTTAGTTATTTTAGGATTTATCTCTTAGATAGGAAACTTATCTCTTAGGTAGAGGTTTCCTATATTTGTAATAATACTAGTCCAATTTTAAGGACTGGGCAGTGAATAACGAAAGGGGAGAAAAATTTTAATCGATCATATAGAGATTGGAGCTCTCTCTAACAAGATCCAAGGTGTCAAGCTCCCTTTGATGAGCTTGTTTGTAACCCACCATAGGTCGTTCGAAGAATACTAATAAGGGAACAAGGCAGATACTGGAATTAGATTTTCCAGTGAATCGCCCTGTGACAAGATCCTTAGTTAAGGAAGGTACCAAACTATGAATAAAGCAACACCAATAGAAGTAGCATCATAAAACACTCCTCTTGTCTGGTCCAAAAGCCCACATTAATTCTCAATAAAGAGCACCTTATGAAGCATCATAGTTAAACTTGCTTCCATTTACATAAATGATATACCTTTTCAACCAACTCTAAAATAACTGCAATAGCAGGTTCTTGCAAATATCGCTTCTTTGCTGCAAGGGATATAAGAATGCTGGTGAATTCCTTAATCAGGGATGAATTTTGATAAGAAATCCACTCTTCAGTAAGTCTCCCTGAGCGGGCAATAGCACCATAAGCAAATAAGCGACCCAAAAGACAATCCCTTACTTCCTGCAACGTTACAAGAAAACTTCAACAATTTTATCAGAAGAAAGAGCAACTAAATACATTAATAAAATCCTCACCCACCTGACCCTTCATTGATGAAGGGACATCTAACAAATTGACTATCAGCTTCAATAGGGAGTCCAAATTGATGTTAGAAATTGCACCAATTAATGCAGTCAAACCTACTGCAAACCCTTGTCTTGCACACTGTAAAAGAACAAAGATTGTTTACTAAACAGAAAATAGTTAGCAATAAACTATATAAAGCTCTAGTAATTCTATCTATATGTTAAGACAATCTAGATATTTGAAAAGAGATCACAAAGCATCAAACAATAAGTTCAATTCATCATAAGTTGGTGTTATATTTCAAACATATCCAAAGATGTAGTCTCAAATGAACAATTCATGAGTATTAAGAGCAAATTATACCGCAGAACAACAAAAATGAACAACCAAAATTGATGCATTTGGCACGTAACAACAGGCTATAATGCAATACCAATAGCAGCTTGGCCCAAATCAGTTAACATCAATGATCAAAATTTAGAAGTCATATTAACCAGAATGAGACAGCAGAACATAAAGCATTCAACAATCCATAATTGAATCTTATGCTTGTTCTTTCCATGAAACAACTTGGACAAATTATAGACCATAAATTTTAACAAGAATTTTCAATATCAAGAACGTAAATGGAATCAGATGAATCATACCTCCCTTGATGATGACACTCCACGAATGAGCCTCCGCAGAGCATATCTCAAAGAAGGGGCACAATCATGCAACCCATCGTCTTTTTCAGCTTCCAATTTCAATCCACCCTCAACCAATTCCTTGTTCTCCACCATATCAAATGCCTTCTGAACTTCACTCAACTCCCATACCAACTTCTCCACTGCAGCCTCTCGAACAGAAGCATCTGCAGATGCCAAGTCTTTGAAAACGTCAATATGGAACGCAGGCATCTCATTACTTGAAGAAGCCACAGCCTGTGCTTTAGTCTCACTAATCCTCAAATTTATATTACTTTCTTTCAATCTCAATCCTTGTTCATCCTCAATAACAACTCGGTGGCGCTCTTTGTCCAATGCTTTCCTCTTCTTCCTTCTTTCCATAGGCTTCATTGAACTAGAGGTAGCTAAAGAAGTGCCTGATGTGGCACTACCATCATGATGGCCACCAACAATTTCAACCTCTTTTTTCTCATCCTTCTTCAATTTCTTAATGGGGTTGGAATTCACCTTATCATTATCAGTTTCTAGCAAAATTTCAACTTCATAATTCACAGAATCCGAGTTTCTTTTATTGGTTCTCATTTCATCCAACAAATTCTCCTGTACAACAAAAATTGTGATAATAAGCTACAAAACCAACCAAGACCACTTTCAAAACAAACTATAAAAGCTTTTTAAGAATCAAAACATTATGAATGCATTAAAAGAAACAAAAACACATACTGAAAAAAAAATCCCTGCGAAGTTCGTTGGGAGAAAGAGAAACCGTTAAACAGGGGGATTGGTAGTTTGTGAAATTATAGGCGTGGAGGGCGCAACATTTAAATCTAAAAAACCCTACAAAAAATTGGAAGAAATTAGGGGAAGAAACACATATAGAAGACAGGCTTAACAGAAGGGTTCAAAGAAAACCCTAAAGCCCAACCCCTAAACGAGCCCTTGTTCTGAAGGGTAACGTCATAGCTTATTGACGCAGGTATTAGGGGAAGAAACAGATATAGAAGACAGGCTTAACAGAAGGGTTCAAAGAAATCCCTAAAGCCCAACCCAACCCCTACACGAGCCCTTGTTCTGAAGGGTAACGTCACAGCTTACTGAAGCAGGTATTAGGGTTTAGGAGTAATTAAAATTAAAAGTACATATACCCTTGCTAATAATCTTCTTATATCTCCTATAATAACCAATAATGTTTAAAAAATCTAACTAGTTCAACTGTAAAAACCGTCTAATTGTTTTGGTTCCATTTTTAATTTTTGATTATTAATCAATTCATTAATTTTCATAAATTGACAATTTTATATAAATCAAAATAAATCAATTAATTTTCATTTAACAATCTATTTTTTAATTAATTTTCATTTAAAATTTTATTTTTCATTGAGCTTCAAATTCTTCCATAAACAAGGATAATCTATATTAATTATATTTCAAATTCTTTAATTTTATTTAATCTTAAGCCAGTTTTATAATGATATAATACCAGTTAAATATTTTAAACTTTAAACCTCTTGTCTTATTGATTTAACTTATGATCGGTTTTTAAAATATTGATAACCCAACAACATGATATTTAAAAAATAAATGCATACATATATACTAACATTCACTTTCATCCATTTAATATATGTGCAAAACTCTTAAAATTCCAAAGCCCACCCCACTTAACGCATATGTAATATGTTTCAATTTTATGGACCAAATATACTGTAGGAAAATAGTATAATTTAGTACATAGTAGATAATACTATTCAATTAAATTAAAGTGTATTGATATGGTAGCAAGCAACTAGTAAGTCTAATGCGTTGTCAAAATTAAACACTATTTAATATTTTAAATATAACTTTTGATAAGAACATTTATTTAGAGTAATTTAAGATGTATTGAAAAGGTTAAATAAATATTTATATTTTATAATAAGATATTAAAAATCCATAGTAAACCCCGTGAAAAGAATTCTAAAGAAGTAGTATATGGTTCATTTTGTTATCACCATCAAGCATTTTGTCTATAATTTTGAATTTTTAGAAAACAAGTTTTGACACTTTAATCGTAATTTTTCACAAAACAAAATTTAAGAATGAGAGAAAATCAAGGGGAAGGAGAGGGGTTTCAAATTAAACACGGAGAAAATTGGGTGGAGGAAGATGAAAATTTGTAATAGGAAAGAATTCACAGGTACATTTCGTAACATCAATTGAACTTTCTAGAATGTAAAATTGATTAATTTAGAGTTCTTTATTATTAATGTATGTGGTTTATAACTTTTCTCAATATTATAATCATTGAAATTTGGATAATTTTATGGAAAACACCAATTATAAGTAGAGATAGCCAAAAAAGCCCAGCCTAGCATAGCCCGACCTAAAGTCAATAGGCTTATCCTGAATTGATCAGGCTTTGGGTCAAGCTTAGACTCGGGTTGCCTAGCTTGGATTGATTAAAAAAAGCTCAAATTTTTTACATAAAACGATATTGTTTTTAATTTTTAAAATGAAAATAAATTTACTCGAACTTGATTCAACTTCAAGCTACCTAAGCTTGATTGGTCTTAGGCACGACCTTAAAACCTCGAGCTTAGGCCCTAACCTAGTCCAGTTCATTGCCAACCCTACTTATAAGTTATGGTGGATTTTAGAATTTTATGATATTGTTCGTTTTAGTGAATTTAAGCAATTTGTTGAGGCATGTAATTGGGTCATAATTGACATATAATTATATGTACATATAGAGTGTGTTTTGTAGTCCTGAGGAGTAGGATTGGCAATTATAATCCTCCCCGTTCTAAATTAAATAAGTTAGTTTCTACTTGATTGGGCTTCAGGCCTAGCCAAACTTCAAGGTGCAGTTTGGAAGGCCTAATTAGCTCAAACGAATTTAATTTATTTTACGAATGTTATAACATTATGTGATGCCCTAAAAAGCATATGAGTACTTGTTTTGATGTGTAACATGTGAGGGTTTGTTAGGACCAATATTTGCTACCAAATTAGGGTATAAAGCATTTTTTAGCCAAAATGAATATCTAGTGCTTACCCTAAATAGGTATAAGATATTATGAAATTATTTTGACACCATTAGACTATTGCACATGATACTTACGAATATGGCATTAGAATTGGCATATGTGTTTTTAGTGATTATTTTCTTGGCATATTTTCGTATATTGTATAGTAACATATAATCAATGAATTGATTACAATAACATTATAGTCGATACTAGTTAGGATACGTCATATCAATTAGAGAATAGTATTTAAAATTGAAGTATCATACCAAGTGTTGATACTACCTGGTACTAAAGATATTGGCTGGTGCCAGTAAGAAATGAAAATTTAAATAATTGAAATAAAAAATTATCTTGCTTAACTCTAGTTATGATAATTTAAGAACTTGAAATATTTTTAGATTAGGTTGGGAATCTAGAATTCAACATAGGCCTCGTAAACCTAGTTATCTGCTGATTTTAGCTTATCTACTTTCCTAAAATTTTCCTTTTTTAAGTTCAATCCACTTGGCTCACCAAGCTTGTTTAACTCACTTCTTTAGCTTGCTTTTTAGTTTTTTTTATGCTTATTAATCTTCTTATTGACATTCTCTCTTTTCTCTCAATTTTAATACCTATTTTTGTTCTTCTCTCGGCATCTGCATGAAGAAAGAGCTACTTGTTCTCTAGATATGGTTTGGATGAAGGAATTGTATCATGTTGCATATCTTGAAATTTTTGTCTTTTCCTTTTGGAATTTATATTCTTCTGTTATAGTTCCATGTAAAATTAGATCAAAGGTATAATTTATGGACAAATTTGCATATGTTGTTTCATTTTCCTATGTAATAGCATTTTTTTGGGCTTTATTCTCTTTGTTTTTTGAATTTTTTACTCACAAAGTTATTTTAACTCTCTATTTTTTAGCAAACCCTTTTAAGTAAAACTAAAAGAATATTTTTTTTATATCTCAGTATGGAGAGTGAGACCAAAGATTTGTATTTATTTATAAATTTGTATTTATTTATAAACTCTCCCGGTAGATGAGTAATACCCGGAGTAGCTATTTATGACACTATGCAATTTGTACAACCAGATGTACAGACAGTCTGCATAGGATTAGCTGCTTCAATGACATCTTTTATTTTGGTCGGCAGAAAAATTACCAAACGTATAGCATTCCCTCACGCTTACCGTCAATGAGTTTTTATTTGAAAAAAAAAGGAAAACTATGTCTTCGCTATATATATGAAATATGCTATGAATGGATGAAATATAAGTATTAAGTAATAATAGCATGGCATATCAAATTCGATATAAATTTTTAAATCTTGTTTTTTCCAATGTTCCAATCAAAGAAATAATTGGAATTGTTGAATCGAGTTTCTTCATAGTATTATCTATTATAAATGATTTTTCTATCATTTGACCACGTACTGTTGAAGGATTTTGTTGTACACTTGAAAAATAGCCCAAAAAGTCTAGAGAGTGTTTGGATAATGAGTTTATATCGATGATTCATTCTGAATTCAAGAATTTGGAATGAAAGAGTCGCTTTGGCTATTAAGAGTAGGTAACCTGTTCCTTGTGCCTTTCTTTCTATTGCATTCTATCTCATCATATCACATTCTGTTTTGCGATATTTGAGAATCACCATCAATGCCTCAGTGTAGGTAAGTCCAGTATAATCCTTTGTTCCATAGTCTGGGTAGGGCTATTTATAACTAGCCAATTAAGAATTTTCAGATGCTCATGTTATTTTTTTCATTCATTCCTTTCAGGATCAGTCGTGGTCGTACAAACTATACCGATGATATGGAAGAATCCCTTTTTTCATAAAAATGCATAAAAGATGTTAGTCGCACTTAAAAGCTGAGCACTCTACCGTTGAGTTAGCAACCCAAATAACAAATAAAAAACCTTAGGTTATATAGGTACAATCAAAATCAAAAAAAAGATTTTTGTATCATATCAAATCCAATAAACCAAATTAACTCATCAAGTTCCCTAGGATTCACACAAGGAAAAGCACTTGCCATTTATTGGTTATTAGGGGCATTCCGAAAATGTGTGGTTCAAAATATGGCTTTCGAATTCAGTTCTGAATTAGTGGATGCCGCCAAGGGGAGTGGTGATGCCATACGCAAAAAGGAAGAAACTCATAGAATGGTAGAGGCAAATAGAACTTTTGCACATTTTCGTTAATCCATGAACAAGATCTATATAGACACATAGACTCATGGAGCCATACATCTCGATCAAAAAAGAATCAATAGAAAAAGAAAGAATCGGAATTGATCGCTATAGTTCTAGAAACAAACGAAAAGGAAAGATGAAACATAAATCATGGATCAATTAAGCCCTCTCGGGGACTTGCTTAAGAATAAGAAAGAGGTAAATACCATGGAATAGGGTTTGATTTGATCCTATTTATGGGGATTCCGTAAATATTCCATTCCAAAAAAAAAGAGAAAGTTCGAAACAATTGGGATTTTTTTTGCAGATTGGATGCAGTTACTAATTCATGATCTGGCATGTACAGAATGAAAACTTCATTCTCGATTCTACGAGAATTTTTATGAAAGCCTTTCTTTCTATGAAATTTTACCTGAACCTTAGCCAAATTGTTGCACCAAAACCAGCTTTTTACCTTACATAAAATAGCCAAGAAATCAGCTTAAAGTCACCTTCACCTTGTTGTCCAAAATCAACTTGCTTTCATCTTAAGTTTGTGATGAATTTTGCTTGGATGGAGACTTGATTTAATTTGAAGTTTGAGCTGAATTAAAAGCCTAAAAGGTTAGTAACAATTTGGGCTTTATAACATGTTAAATGGTATCAAAATGACGTTTGAATTGGAATGAATTGCATGTAAGGTTGATGAAGAAGTGTGCTGGAATATGTTATATGGAGTGTTTTTACTGAACATGCATCTATATTTTGGCCATCTCTTGATCTGTAGATATAAAAAATGGATGGATTTTGATTTATATTAAACTAGAGATATATGGATACAATTTTCAGGAAGGAATTGAATTTTAATTCCGTCCTTAAGGGTTTTGAAAGTTAGTTTAAAATTGAGAACTGCGTACTATTGAGATATGAGAATAGTGTGTAGTATTTTGATTATAACTTACATAATACTGAACCAAAATGCATGAATCATTAGAAACTTAATACATTGTGTAACATTTGATTAGAAGAAGGAGTTATCTAAATACCCCATTGTCTAGATCATAATGGTCATACAAATCTAACCCGAAAATCTATTTTAAGAAAAATTCTGGAAAATGAGAGTTGTAGGTTGAAATTTTGGTTTCAATTTCATCTTCCTCTTTCAGCATATTTGACATATCTCTAGGGCTCGAAGAAACTCAAAGAATGAAAGTTGTAGATATAGGTATTAACTTGATTTATGTGAAAGTAGCTTAATAAAATAGTGACTAAAGCTTGAGTTATACTTGTTTTCCTGATACTGCATGTGATAGACTCTTGTTTAGGAACCTTATGTTATCTCCTATTTTTTGGGGACCTGAGAGCTCGAATTATTCAAAGTATAAAATATGAAAAATGATTATTGATGTCTTATTAATGCTTCTATGAAATAGTTTGGCCAGAAGATATCTTGATAAGTTTATATAGTTATTTGAAGTCATAACTTAAAGAAGGGACTGTTTTGGACGTGGTTGAGTTCAAATTCGGAAATTCTGATTTGTTAAAGGACTAAATGAGTTTTTTTAATGCAAATATGATCTTTAGGACATGAATAATGTGTATAAGGTATGGATGAATGAGTACTGATGAACATAGGGTATTTATGAATGAGAATTGGATGCATGGGTATATGTTGCTGGAAAAATTTTGGTAAATGTATAATACTAGGAAAAGATTAATGAACTTATGAATGATGAAGGGAAAGTGATTAGGTTTACTTAAAGCATAAACCTAATTGCAAACTAAATGATGTACAAGTCATGATGTATAAATGAGTAAGATTTGTGTATTAAAGAAACATACCCGAGAATTTGACATTGAACATGCATAATACATGAAACATTCATAAATATGTTTATGATTGAATATTCATCTAAAAATGCACATAAGTGACATATAAATATATGTGATTGAATATAGAGGAGAACGTTGAGTGATTGCTTCCAGATATCATGGGGACTTCATGACAATTAACTTAAGGGAGCACTTGTGAGTAACCTAAGATGGTCTCACATTAAATTATTGTTGTTTACATTTCGTATTAAATTATTATATGAATGTGGTTGTGTTGATTCCGGACAATTGATTGTCGAAGGAGTTCTACATTCGGGACTGTATTGGAAGTGCTACTTGAATGTGAATATGATTGACTATGTGTTCTCAACTTATATGTTGAATGTCGGACCAAGTCCGAAGATCATTATGAATGAGAATTGTGGATGCGAATGCAGTGTACTGAATATGATGATTGAAAATGTGAAATGCATTTATTCCATGAATGCATGAAATATAAAAGCAGTTGTGACCAGAGTCATTAATGAAAAAGAGCTTAAAGCTTAGACATCCGTGGTAAGAGCCTATGACTCAATTAGTATGATAGAGCTTGGTATCCACAATAGATATGTGACAGTATGATAGAGCCCAACATCTATAACAGATACGGGACAGTGAAAAAGGCACTCAGTCACAACAACGTAATAAATGAAATTGAGTCTCATAAATATTGCATACACATATTATATGAATAAATTGAGCAATTGCAATGTTTTGAGGACTTTTATAGTAATAAAGTTGTGAATGCTTATCGATGAATATGTTCTGTATGATCGCAACGAAATGATAAATTATATTGATTTTGAAATGTGACAATTGTGAACAAAGTGCTTTGTGATATTACATGATGGTAATTAAGATGGTCTGAATTATATGATAATATAAATTGTGTGTTGTATGATAAGAGTGAACCATCGAGGATGGTTACTCAACTGAGTTCGCAAAACTCAACCAAACTGCAATGTTGACATTTTCAGGCTCGAGAGACGGATGACTTAGCTTCTAATACTACTTAGAAGAAATCTTGTACAACTTTTGGATAGAAGTTATGGCTTAAAAGTCGGTCAGCTGGGACTAAAGGATTAGTTTTTACTTTTTGTTTAATCCTCACGTATATAGCATACTTGTAGACGAAGTTGTGGACTCTGATAGGTTGATATTGCGTACCTCAATGATGGATATAATGCTACATTGTAAATTATGGTTTATGAAATGAAATGAGGAAATTTTAGATTCTTGACCTTGTGTTATTTATGGTTTTAATGATGATGTCATGAGATATAGTGAAAGTGAATTAGTTAGCACGTCATTTCTGTTGGGCATATGCACGTGTGTCTAAAGGGTGTATGGACACTTGTCAGGTGGGAGCCGGGTGCTACACACCAAAAGATAGAACAAAAATATATATTATAATATTATAATATCATTTTAGAATCATCAATCACTATAGTAATTACTAGATGATACAACATAAAAAGTGATAATTTTAAAAACTTAGTGACTAAATAAAAAGAAAAGAAACTTTTCCCTTACTTTAAGCTGAAGTCACACATATACACAAAATTTTCAATCCCTAATTTCACATCTCCCCCTCATTGTCACCGTCAATGTCACTAGTTGTCAATCTCCTCTCATATCTCCTTTAACTATCACCCACCATTATCATTAGTTGGATCTCTAGTCCTCATCTTTTCTTCTCCTTCCCCATAGTTACTCCTCTCTCTCTGTGGCAAATTTTGGTGTCAAGTTTCGCTTTTAATTCTTATAACTTTGGTTAGAAATTTTCACCTACCAATTCTCCTATACTTTGATCTCTTTTTCTTTATCTTATTGATTTAGTTCTTTATTATTCTGAGGTATTTGCTCTCCTTTTAGTTCTTTGGTACGTGCTTTCATGCTTCTTTTTCTGTATCAAAATTTTTATTAACCAAATGTATTTGGGTTCTATTTCTTTGATCTCTTTGTTGAAACTGTGGTGAAAAATGAGATAAGCATAAGCAAATCCAAAAGGCAAATAAAAAACACACAGTCAAACTATCTTAAGACAACACCTTTTATGCTTATCTCATTTTTCACCATAGGTTCTTTTTGAAGTTTTATTTCTTGGGGAAAATGGGAGAATTATAAACTCACCTCATCTTCGTTATATAATTGAATCTTATGTTTGCGTTGCACTTCATGGATTTATGAGCTTTGCTAACTTGATGGAAGTTCTTTAATCTTTTATTGGCTGATTGTAACTTGTATGTTCATTAATTTGGTATTACACAAAATGTTGTTTATTTCCTACATAGTAGTTATTGAGTTCATTCATGTCTATCAACTTGGCATTACATAAACTGCTAGTTATTTCCCACAAAATACCTTTTATAGTCATTAAGTCCCTTCCTGTTAATAGGTTGTGTCAATAGATTCTTTTGAATGGTTGTCTATACTAGAAACCTTTAGTAAACATTGTTGCTTTTCTTTTTGGTATGTTGAGATTAGGATTGTAAGCTTCTTTTTTTTGGGTTAACCTTGTATATTTACTTTTTAGACACTAAAACTACATCTATAAATGCAAAAACTAGGAAGGAGATATTCTATTGGCAACCATCAAATCTAAATTATGTATAAAATTAAAAATTAATTAAATTATGAATAATTAAATTATATTTAATAATTTATTCAAACTTTTAATTAAATAAAATAAAATAAATTTAATAATTATTAATAAATATAACTTAAATTTAAAATAACTTTAAAATTTATAAATTTCAGATAAAATTTGATTTACTAATTATATTTTATTTAAATCAATATTATTTTGAAATAAAACTTAATTTGTAAATTATTTGTTTTAATAACATAAAATAATTTTATTTATAATTTATTAATAAATATTATATAAGAAATTAAAGTAAATTTAATTATTTAAAATAATTTATCTTTAAATTTTATCTATTATGTAATTATCATCAGTAATAAAAATATAATTACATTGATATTAACAACCAAACAAAATTTTGTTTTTATTGGAAAGAAAAACAGAAATTAATAACAGAAAATGGAAACTAAAAACCATAATAAAAATAGAAATGGAACCAAACGACCCTTAAGTTTATATTAACTTTCAAAGATCAGTTACAATGGTATAATAACAAATAGATATATTTTACTAATCCTCTTGATATCCTCGATCAAACATAACAAGCTTTAGCAACTCTACTATTTCTTTAGGATTAACTATTTTAACATCATGTCTCCCTCTTTGATTAGCATGGTTCTTGAGATGGGCTTTACAATCAGAGAGCTAGATGGTTGGGGCCGGTTCCTCCACCAGAGGTTAGTTGTTCTTTACACCATTGAATGATTTCCTCAATTAAGTTTTCATTTGATATTTTGATTTTTTTAAAGCACCTTTGATTCCTTTCAGACCAGATTTTGCACATGCATGTGTTTATGTATATTAATATTGTATTCATCTCTTCCATTCCCATGATGTCACTATGAAGCCATTTGATTATTATTGATACTTTATAGAACCTTGTCTGTGTGTTCATTATATCATAGATTCTGCCCTATCCATTTGGTGTAACAATATATGACGAATAAATGGAGGATTGATTCCCTATCTACTCTATATAATTCACTAGTATATTGACGTTTAAGAACCTAATTCTATCTTTTATGCTTAAACCATAACTACTAGCCATAGTAGGAATGTTGTGTTAAGAATTAGAGTTTGTTACAGATCACCTTTTACAAACTCACCAAATCCCCTCCACCCCTTTATAGCCCCTGACAAAAGTTATTTATAAATTTTTTTTGTAGGGTGTTTAAGCCAAGTATAGTTATCCTCCACCTCCTTTCAATGGATTGTAATATGGAATTATAAGTGAAAATGATGGTGGGTAATTACCATAAGTGTTCCCCATAATCTAGTCATCAACTTTAGCTTCAATAGGGAACATAGATAACATATGACTGATTTGATTTATTTGATTAGAGTATAATAGGGGACCCTCTTTACTTTAACTATCAAAGTAGGATGAGGCTTTTTTTTTCCCATTTCTTATTTTAAATTGGATACTGTTCCCCAAGGCCTCTTTAACTTTGACTAGTTATGACATCAACCATGAATTTTTGTAGATTTATATCCAACTCCCAAACGTTTTTATTTTTTAGCATATAGGTTTTGATCCATTTTAACCATAAGGTCTCTTCCCCTTTAAGTAGCCTTCATAGCCTTTTAGAGATTAAGGTTTTATTTATAACAACTAATCTTAGTGATTCCTAATCCTCCCTAATCCTTAGGTCTACACACTTCTTTCCATTTTACGTTTTCCAACACTTTCACCCACCTTCCTCCCTTCTCGTGGAAAGGATCTCATAATTCTTTTTACTAATTTTATTATTCCTTTGAGAGGATAATATGGGTTGACCAATAGATAAGAAGTGAACTAAGGATAATTTTGACCAATGTGAGTCTTTTAGCTTGTGATAGGTCTATGTGTGTCCAATGGTTAAGCCTTTTTTTAATCTTCTCTACCAATGGGATGCAGTATCTGTGTATTAACTTTTTGGTAGATATAGGCAGTCCCAAGTAGATGATAGGTGGTTATTTTACTTGAAAGCCAAATATTTTTGCTGACCATTCTACATCTGCCATTGCAATTGAGGAGAGCATAAGTTAACTTTTGTTGTAGTTTACTACTAATTCTGGCAAGTCTTTGAACATTTAGAGAGTTGTAGACACTATATATATATATATATATATATATATATACATATATATCATTAGCTTAGTAAGAAAACTAAGAGATCATCTACAAAAGACATATTAATTAGTTTCAAATTTTTTGCGTTTGTTGTGATATTCAAACTTAGGATGTAAGGTTATATTGTAGTTTAATAATATAAATAAAGCTTCATGGTTAGTATAAAAAGGTCAGGGATAGGGGGTCCCCTTGCCTCAGCCCTTTATTGCCCTTAAGATTTTTAGTGGGTTCTCTATTCACTAAGATACTAAATGATGTGCAAGTTATGCATTCTTTGATCCATTTCGTGAACTAATATGGGAAATCAAGTCTTGGATAATTTGGATTATAAATTTTTAGCTAATTTTGTCAAAACCCTTACTGAAATCCACTTTTAGAGCACACTTTTTTGGAGCCCCTTTCCTAGCATAGTTCCTGAGAGCTCCTGAGAAAATAAGAGGTTATCCCTTATTAGTCTACCTTCTAAGAAAGTCCTTTGGGATTCACTAATTATACAGTGTACATCTTTCTTCAATCTCCTTACTAGTACTTTTGAGAAAATTTTGTAGATAAATTTGCAACAAGTTATAGGCCTGTGGTTGTTCATATTGTAAGGCTTTGGTTTCTTAGGATCAAACATTGGTGTGTCTTGTTTAGTTCCCTTAGTAGCTTCAATCTAACAAAAAACCTCGGACTACCTCTATAACATATACTTGATTGGTGGCTAAGCCTTATGAAAGAAGTACCCACTATGTCCAAAGGCCTTTTGGGGTTTTGGTCAAATGTAATTCTTTTAACTTCTTATGAGAATACATGACTGCATAGGAAGTTTTCCATATTTGATTCCATTTGATTGTTGATAAAGGATTTGAGGAGGGGGAATGTGGAGCTACTGGGAGCTTGTTTCCCAATAAGATCTTAGAAGTATCTGAATATTTCTTCCTTTAGCTCTTATTATAAAGAGATTTTGAGACCACCAGGTTTTATGAGAGAGAAAATTCTGCTTATAGACTTTCTGGTTTTGACTGAGTTGTGGAAAATTTTGGTGTTTTGGTGTTCCATTTAATGCAAGCCTTTTATTTCATAACTGAATCGTGCGTTGAACTTGAATGATTGTAATAATGAGATCCTCATAAATTATGATTACCTTGTACAGAATAAAAATTTGAGCCAATAAAATTTAAGTGGATATATTATAGAATAATATTTCATATTTTTTCTTTCCTTTTGGTTTTGCTTGTATTTAAATATGCAATATCAATATACACTGTATAAGTGTTTTAAGTTTCACTTCAATTTTATTATGTTTGCAACCATAAACACTTAATGTTGTACTATTTTGTTGTTAAAAATTGTAACGTTTTAAGTATTTTGTATTGCCTTTAGTTTTGTAATGATATTTAAATTAAATAAGAATCTTGTTATATTAATTGTAATTTTTGTTAGACATTGACATGAGTAATATTTATCTATACGAGTAATATGAGAAAAAAATGACTCAGTTTATTAATTAATATTGTTTTGATTAATAAAAATGAAGAGATATTGTTATAATGAGTTTATGTTGGTATGACTATTTGAGGTTTAGGTTTGAAATCAAGGAAACAACCATATAACACAATATATTTTCTTACTTTTAATTATTCAAGTTGTTGCTAATGTTAAGGTTCTTAAAAGAACTTCATAAGAATTGTACACTCACATGATAAATTCTATAATAAAATATTAAATTTTAATTATATAAATTTTAAAATTTGTTTTATAATTTTAAAATTTTATTCAAAATCATATCCAATATTGACTAATATGAATATTGTATTGTGATTTGTATCAATACTAAACTATGAACAAAATCAGATACAATATTTGATATTTTGTAATAGCCATATACTAAATAAGTAATATTTACATCTATAAAAAAGGTTTTAGTAAAAAGTGTAAGACTATATTACGGGGGTAAAGTTACTTAGAAAAAGGGTCAATAAAGACCCTTACGTTTACATCAAAATTCAAAGTAAACCTTATCATTTTAACTCGTTTAGCAAGAACCTTAAAATTTTTCAAACATACCAAAATGACCCTAACTAACTATTTTGGTTAACTCTCCAACAAAAAAAATCAGTTGGCATATTTTTGTAATTTTGGTGTGGGTCCATGCCATTAAACCTACAAGCATAGTTGTAGGTACCATTCCGGTTGGCACGGGAGAACGATACTCAAAACATAGTTATCGACTGGTACCGATTGGTACCAAAATATCAATCAATTCTGGGAATGAATTGTAACTGTTTAAAATTTATGGACTAAATTGAAAAAAAACTGAAGCTAAAAAGTAAAAACACCAAACCAATAGGCAATAGATCCATGCATTGTTGGTCTTCACTCTTCTTAGTTCTCCCATTCACCAAAATTTTTCACTGTTGTATCCCACTGCCATTCATGTTGTCGCCTGTCACCCACCTTGATGTCGCAAGTCGCCACTTGCTACAACACTCTACATGCTTCCTCCACCTCAGTCTCTTCACTGGAGGCTAGAATCTAGAGTTTTGGACTATCGTCACTACCTTGGTTCAAACCACCTCCTCTCTCCACTGATGCAACAGCTAGTCTCCAATCCACCCTTGCTTCTGCTCACGTGCTCGTCTCCACCATTCCACTGTTGACTAGATTGTAGAAATCAAAAGCCAAAATCCAAATCTAGATTAATCTGGTTGACCAGACTTGACTAGACTCTTATTAACTTGGTTGCAATTTTTGATTTTTTATTGCATTTTAGGTTGTTTATTTCTGCTTTGGATTGTAATTGCAAGGTTTATAAAATATGCATGAGCTAATTTGGGCTTGAAAGTTAGAATTAGTTGTGTGAATTGTTTATAGTTCAATAACATTTAAACACTTTGAATTTATAAAGAAATGAGATTTAAAAATTTTGTGAATGAATTACAGAAGAACATTTAAGTATTGTGAATTGTGTATAATTAAAAAACATGTCATATTATTTGTTATTTTAATAATCATAAAAATATCAATTTTACTTCATTAAATTGTTAATTAATTAATATGAAACACACAATTTACTGAATATTTTTTAAAAGATTACAATTTACTAAATATTATATAAAAGGTATTTAGCATATGATTAATCATTTAAATATAATATTTAATATATAATTAAATCATTTAATATATGTAATTAAGTTAAGAAAATTAAATGTTTGTATTTTTATATTCGTTGTTGTCAATAAGAAATAATGTTACAAATATTAATCCTATCTTATAAGTAGCAAATACATAATGATGTAATACCTTACTTCCACCGAGCATGTATCCATATATCCAGAGGACCCGATGAAAGTGGTGTGCTAGAGCAGTCAAGCGGAACTCATTGCAATTTATTTTCAAACATCACATGCATTTTTTTGGAAAACCAATAATCATTAATGGCCCATTTTATTTATAACAATTTTAATCACAATTGCAACCAACAATATACACATTGCAGAATTTTAGTAATCATTTGGGCCCTTTATAAATTCGAAACACTTTCAGTCATAAAGTCATTACATATCAGAATTATTCACGTATAATGGTTCAATGTTTGCAGAATACATTCTTTAAGACAAAAGTAACAGAAAGCGTATGTAAACGCCAACTGATCCTAACCTTCATCTCTTACTCAAAAGCAGTGGTTAGATTCCAGTTGGTCTAACTAGGGGTCTCCTTTGAGCCTGAAAAAGATGTTGCAAATTGGGGTGAGTTTTGTTAATTCAGTGAGTAGAACATCCTCGATGGCTCACTTAATTCATATAACACATCAATTCATGTAATCACATAATTCACATCACTTCATTAATCATCATATAGCATCAATTAATTCTTTATTCATTTATTTCACATTTAACCTTTAAGCAATTTAAACAATGCATTTCAATCATTTAACCATACATATCAATTATATACGCAATGTTCACGAGACTCACTTTCAAATGTTATTGTTGTGACCGAGTACCTATGACTATCCCATATCCATTATAGATACCGGGCTTATTAATAACTGTCCCTTATCCATTGAAAATACAAGGCTCATTTTACATAATGAACCAGAAGCTCTTACCACATACTGAGTTTTGAACACTTTTTTACTTTCTGAGCTTTAAGCTCTTTTTCGGTGGCTACTCCGATCGCAACAGTCTTTATGTTATCATGAATTTATGTAATGAAATGCATCACATGTATTCAGTCAATCAATTGTGCTCAATCATCACTTTCACATTCTCATTCACATTTAACTTCAGACTTTGGTCTGACATTCAACATTTAGTTGAGAATCAGTCAAATTCATATTCAATGAGCATTTCCAATGATTCTTACATGCATCAAACGCCTTTGACATTTATTGTCCAGAATCAACACATTCACATCACGTAATTCAATACAAAATTTTAAACCAGAATAAACAATGAAAGTGAAACTATCTAGGTCGATTCACAGTACACTCCAGATTAGCATTAGCTTCTAAGATCTGAAAACGTCTGGATGCTGACGTTCTATCTTGTATATCATCATCATGCAATACACATATGACACACATATTATCAATTTGCACAATCACTTAAAATTCAATTATATACATATGTAAATATGTGTAATGTGTAATGTGTAATGTATAATGTATAATGCATACTTAAATTGACTATTCCGAGTATATTTCTTTAATTCACATCTTATAATCATGCATACTTCAAATTTCATATATCCCGAATTTGAATTTAGGTTTACACATCATTTGTACAAGATTATTCTAAGTTCATCATTCCATTATTCATCAAGGTCATTCTATCATTCTAAGATCACAAGGCATCCAATTTGTCATTCATATTTACTTAATACTCATCATTCATCTTGATGGAATCACATTAGCCATCATAGGTCCATCTTCATTTCCATAACATCTCAAAATTCCATATTTGAACAACTAATGTATAGTAATTCATTCTTAAATCATATCCTCAATCATCATCCTAAACATATCACTCATTTAATCACTCATTCAAGCATCATTCCAGGTTCAATTCAAGCTTCATTCAAGCATAGAAGCATCATAGGAAGCACCTTATGTTGGATCCAGTATTTTGGAATATGTAATAGGGAAAAGAAGAAAAGGGGTGCACGATTGTGACAGAATCCAATCTCCCATTTTTCAGCTTTTCCAACTCTATTTTCAGGTTAGTTTTGTATGATCATTATGACCTAAAAAATGAAGTATTCTAAAAAAATGTTTCTATATGTCTTAAGTTTCTAATGACATCAAATTGATGTAGTTTGGTTTAGTATTCTGCAAGTTATGCCCAAAATACTAAAGATTGTTCTCAAATGGTGACATCACCCAATACTCAACTTCAAGCCAATTTTCAAAACTCTTAGGGATATAATAAAAATTCTATTCCTTTATGACAATTGTAGTGATATATCTCTAATTTAATATAAGTAAAAAATCATCTCATTTGGATATCTACATATCAAGATATGGTCAAAATACAGATGCATGTTCAGGAAAAACACTCCATCTAACATATTCCAGCACACTTTTCATCATTTTCATTCTAGTTCATCTCTTTTGCTTAGTCTATCATTTCTAGCTTAATTACTTATCATTTCCCCATCATTATTAACTACATTTCAGTTCAATATCATTCACACACAAATCAAAATCCATGATTGGTCATAACACCAAAAACAAAACATATTCTTATACATATTTATCATCAATTTTCTACACTTCTTTCTACACCATTTTAGGGCTCATTCTAACTCTAATTCATCTCTACAACAATTTATGAAATATTGATCATCATATATGTAAAAGCAATACATGAACCTACCCATGTTTTTCATTCCTGTTTCAATGCGTATGCATCCTCATTTTATGATCATTTAACTCTTAACTATCATCATGCATGCTTCATTCAAAAAATCACGAAGAGTGATATTTTACTTACTTGTTTAAGCTTCAAGATCTTCAAATCACTCTTAACCCTAGCTTCCCTAGCATCATCCGAACATCACCATTCAAGGTGGTAGGGTTAGGTCTTTAGTGAGAAATGAAGAAGACAAGGAAGTGGGAGTAACAAGTGAGAGGTGAGAATAGAACACAAGATAGTAGGGTGAGATGAGTATCGTGTATGGAGAAGAAGAATGAAGAAGATGAAGAACAAATGTAGGGAGAAGAAGAAAACGTGTTTTAGGCAAATGAAAGACAAAAGTCAGTCTTTCAATGTAAGAAAATATCGTAGATGGGTGTGTGGCATGGCAAGTGACACTTGTCACTTACCACATGTCACAACCTTATGGTCTCATTTGGTCCACTTTAATAACTAGTCCATTTTGTTTCCAATTTATAATCCAATTGTCTCCTAAATTTTCAATGACACTTGTCATTAAACCCTAATGCCACTTTTCAATAATTTTTACTACCATTTGATATTTATTTCTACTATTGTTTATCAATTGTTCTGCCACTTGGCATTTTTCCTAGTCCATAATTACCTAAAATTTTAAAAATTTCTCAAATTTCACCAAAAATTCTAAATCACCAACTATGCACACTAACTAAGTTTTCAAGACACAAAAATCCATAAATAACATTATAATCACATTAAAACAATTATTTATATTCAAAAATGTCAAATGAGTGCTTGAACAAATTGTTGTAATGTGTGCAATAATCAATTTCACGTACATGAATGCTATATTATGCATGAATATGAAATGCATTTTTTCTAATCTCTCTTGTTATTTCTCACAGAAATTTAGGGTTCTAACCCTTGGTTTGAACAAGATGTTACAATGATCATCTTATCTTATGGATAGTTAAATACATAATAGAAAATAGTGTGTGAACTTATTAGAGAATAGTCATTAGTTTACTTAACATAATGTGAAATCGTAAGTGTTTAAATAATTTTTGCTATGTGTATACATATCATAAAGAAAAGTTATTTTTGCAATGTGTTTTATCATAAGGAAAGATGTAAGATAGATTCTATCTAGAATCTGGATATGCTTATAATTGGATGTTGAATTTTTGTAGTTATGTAATTGTATTTTTAATATAAATTTACCAATTTAATTTTGACACATGTCTTCTTTTATTTTTTTTAGATAAATGGAGGGGAGTTCAAGTACTCCTGATAATGTCATTTCAGGAAGATTTGATGATTTAGCTTGGGCTCATGCTAGATTGGTTCTTAGAATAAAGAGTCATATTATTTATATGTCTTGTAACAAGCATTTGAAAGGTGGGGGAATCATTAGGTTAAAGAAACATTTAGCTATGATCAAAGTGAAGTAAAGCCTTTTTAAAAAGTGAGTCATGATATGAAGTGACAAATGAAGACTTTGCTTGAAGAGTATCAACATGAAAAAGATTGAAGATAAAGGCTAAACTATGAAATTGATTGTGGAAGTTCAATTTTCAAGATGATGATGAGTATGTTGAAGGTGGTGGTGTTCCAACCCAACAAGAAAGGAATGTTTTACCTGATATAAGGAAACGAAGAAGGCATATGTTTAATTTGTTTGCAGCACGAACAACTCTTGAAGTTCAACCTTTAATATGTAGTGTCTTACAATCTAAAGAAGTGGCTCAAAATGTAGATATGACAATGGCTAGATGGTGGTATGATTTAGATGTATCATTCAGTGTCACCTAGTCTTATCATTACCACCCTATGGTGGATGTTATTTTCTCTTACAGTCCAGCATATAAGTCTCCTTAATTGATGACTATAGAGGTAAACTTCTAAGCAACTTTCTTTATGAAATAAGAGTTATTTGGATGAAAGAAGAATGACTTGGGTAACTTATGGATGTTCAATTATAAGTGATCGTTGGAAAAATAAAAGACATGAACTCATTATCAATTTTTTAGTTTATTCTATTAAGGGGATAATGTTTTTGAAGTTTATTAATGCATCTAGCCTTGTTAGAAATGTTGATACTTTGTTTCAGATATTTGATAAAATTGTGAATGAAGTTAGGTTAGAAAACATTGTTCAATTCATTACTGACAATGATTCTACATACAAAGCAATTAGGAAAAGATTGTAAAGCAAGTATAATTATTTTTATTGGACTCCCTGTGTTGCACATTACATTGACATAATGTTGAAAAATATAGGAGATGCTAGATATTTTTCTATCATTGAAGAAATTGTGTAGAAAGCAAAGAAAGGGACCAAGTTTATCTATAATCATGCATGGATCCTAAATTGATAAGGAAACATTTCACCAATAGTTGGAATTTGTGTTATCCTCCTATAACAAGGTTTACAACTAATTTCTTATCATTTTAGTGTTTTGTTCTTATGAAAAATGAGTTAAAGCAAATGTTTAGAAGTAAAAAGTGAGTTGCAGCACAATATGCTAGGTCTAATGCTGGAGTTCAGCTTTTTAGAATTATATTTGAAGATTACGAATTTTAATCCTAGTGTCAATTTGTAATCCAAGTTTGTGAGCCTTTAGTAAGAGTACTTCGTCTGGCTGATATTGATGAGAAGGCAACAATTGTTTATTTTTATGATTCCATAAAAAGGGTGAAGGAAGCAATCAAGGTCAATCTAAAAAAAATAGGTTTTCTTTGCACATACCTTATCTTGCAGTCAACAAAGAGCGATAGGAAAGACAACTCTACCCTCCATTGTTTGTATTGTATTGAGACATACCTTATCCAATATGTGAATGCAATTCAATATGTGAATGCAACACATGTGAAAGGAATTGTAGCACATTTGAATTCCTCTATTCTAAAATATAAATAGATTGGAACATAAACGATTAAACAACCTGGTCTTTGTTTGATCAACTTAAAGCTTCGAAAAAGATATACTATTATCATTATTAAGTTGTGAAAACGATCTAGAAGGGGGGTTGAATAGATCTTTTAAATTTTTCGTGAAGTGCTATAAAACAGAGAATTAAAACACACAAGACAAACAAAAGCAAATCGAAATATAAAAGAGTTAAGAAGAGAGGAAAACATAATATTTATAGAGGTTCGGTGCAAGACCTACGTCCTCTACCTAAGCTCCCACTTAGGATTTTTTCAAAGCTCTTTACTGCACACTTTTTAGTTTAGTATGAACTCTTCCAATCAACTTGACTTCTGGCTCAAGCTACACCTTACAGATGATTCGTTTTCCTAGCACAATCCTACCTTCCAAGTGATTCTTCTCTAATCACTCACCTCAGAATAATAACAATGATAGTAATGAAGTAATAAAGCTCAGTACAGCTGAAGACAATCAGGATATTCTATGTAAGCAATATAAGAGCAATGAGAAGATAATTTTTCACTATAGCATGTATGCTTCTTTTTGAACTTGTGTCATCAGTCCTCTGTAGTGAAGACCTCTATTTATAGGCTTCAAGATGTTCTTAGTCGTTGTACAAAGATTTTGCTCCCGTTTGAAATCGTTTAACAAATTCATATTCTGTTTAGTTGTAACTGATAGTCGACTAGTCGGTATGTAATAGCCGACTAATACATCATAGTCAACTTATCTTCCAAGTGATAGTCGACTAGCACACTATTTTTATATGAATCTTTAACTCCGTATTTCGAATAGTCGACTTGTTTAAATCTCCAACTAAGAGATCTGATTGATGATAGTCAACTTATAACATGATAGTCGACTTGTCTAGTTCTCTAACTAATAGATCTGATTGATTCTCCAATCTTTGACTGTTGAGATACATATTTAAAATCCTCATGCAATATCTTCACATGAATTCCACGTTTTTAATTTTGATACTCATTAGTCGACTAGTGTAATTTTGATCCTCATAAGTCGACTAGTGTAATTTTTCAAAATATGTGCCTTTTCATCTCTGACTAGTGTAATTCTTCATCAGCATGATAGTAAACTTGTGCAAGCTTTAATCGACTAGTATTCCATCTTATTAACTTCATTTTAATCCAATTAAATTGAAATTATTTCTTAACCATTTCTTTAAGTTTTATTATTATCAAAACATAGAAGGATTTAATTTTTCAACCTCCATTTGTCCAACAATCTCCCCCTTTTTGATAATGACAAAATATTTAGAAATTGTTTAAGAAATTGAAAACAAAGAAAAAATTGGTCAAGGTTTTTATACCTTATCTTTTTGGTTAGTTTGTCTGCCCCTTAATCAATGAATCAATGAACTCAGCATAATCAATGAATCCAACAATCATATTTCAATCCACAATTTTAATCCAACAAACAAAGTTAATCTAACAATTTTATAACTCCTTCTTTTCCTCATTTTTCTCCCCCTTTTTGTCATAATCAAATAAAGGTATAGAACACACATTAAAAGGAACATAATGTAATTGAAGAAGTAACCGAACATTCACAAAGATTGTCAAACAAACGAACATAGTCTAAAACTTGCAAATCACAAACAATAAAGGATAAAACAACATGAATAAGCTTTCAAGAAATGTTGGTCTAGGTCAATTGCAATAACCATCAAGGTGGAGAAGCATCATCATGTCTACAACCAATTTTATTAAAAATTTTCTTGATGTTTTTCTCCAAGCGAATTAGAATCCCTTGTTGAAGATCTAGTCGAACATTCACTTTTTCAATTTGATCTCTAATTTCTTAAATTTCTTCTCAAGATACTTCACTTCGCCTTATATTACTTGATCTTGCACTACTTGCTTTTTCACTTGCTCTTTTTGACCTTTGTCATTTAGGCACTTGTTAATCCCTTTCCAATGTTAAACCAAGCTTTTCCGCATGATAAGCATACACCTAGCCCTTCTCATTAGTTTTCACCAACTTCATACTCCTTATATTAGAGGGTGTAAATCTCCAACTTGTTAGATATGGGAAATGTTCATAGGAACTCAGATTACACCGTTGCAACCTAGAGATAGAAGTAATCAAAGCTCCATAAGGCATTCCTTTATGCTTAGTAGTTTTTCCTCTAAGCTCTCCTATCAACAAGTTTGCCCTCCTCCTCATCATTTGAATGATTAAATTTGGAAAATTAATTTTCTTACCTTCTTCCAAATGCCATATAATTTTCTTATCCAATAAGGTAATGTGATTGTTGCTTGCCTTCTTAAGATAAATAACTCTATTTATGGCATAATACAACAACCTATAATTCAATGGAAAATCCATTGCTTCATATTGAGTGGAATGTTCAATGCAAATTTTCCCTAGCAATTCATCTCCTTTCACTTCATCATAACCATAATTCTCTTCCGCTTCCTTATTCGTATCTCCATCCTCATGTCTCAATATATTTGAATCAAGTAATGATGCTCTAGGCCTAACTCCTCCTTTAGGCAACTTAAACCAAATGCTCAAATTTTCTTCACAAATATAAATTTCTTTCCCTTGAATACTAGACTTCAAAAGAACACCACTATCAACATTACTTTTAACCATAACTAAATTAGCATAGAATTCTCTTACTAAATCCTCATATATGTCATCTTTAAAACCCAAAAAATCTCTCAAACCAAAACTCTTTATTTCATCAAATAATTCCTTGAATTCACTATGTTTAAGCTTAACCCAATCAAATCTCATAGAAGGAATCAAAACTTTAGATTTTAATACCTTATAATAAAGATTTTGAGCTTCCATTGAAGTGAGTCTTGATTCAAGAACTTCATCCTCCCTTTCAACTCTACCTCTTGATGAAGACCCTCTAACTCGGGTTTGGTGAGTTTTGGGTGTGGTTTCAGGTTGCTTTCCCTTCCCACTTGCTTTCCTTGATGCCATTTTGAAGGATTTGAGAGATTGTGGAGGAAGATGTGTGGATTGGCGTATTTTAGGGTTTTTAACAAAGATGAAGTGAGTTCCAACGAAGAAAAGGATATTGTGATGATTTGAATGAGGGGTTTTGTTTTTTGAAAGAAGATTGAAGATGGTTAGGTGTTGACTTTGAGAAACTTAAAGAGACTAGTTGACTAGAGTGAGAGGATTTGAAGTTTGAAGGAGTTGTGTTTTCAGAGATTTGTGAAAGATTAGGTATTTTAAAAGCATGGGATGATCGATAGTCGACTGGTTTGGTGAAAGCAGTAGCCTTGAGATAAATTTTGATCTATGTATTAGTCGACTAAAGGGGTATTAGTCGACTTAATTAAATACAAATTGTGGGAACCATTAGGTATAAGTATTTTAGTCGACTGGAATGAAAATAGTCGACTATTCGAGATATTAGGTCAACAATGATTAGTCGACTTAACACTATAATAGTCGACTAGTAAGTCTCTAAAACACTTAACCAATTTTTCTC